>PVJL010000073.1:438842-676311 GCA_004026885.1 Lyroderma lyra | reverse complement strand
CACTGTAGAATTGTATGCCTGAAACCTATGTAATCCTTGCTAACAGATGTCACCCCAATAAGTCTAACAATAAAAATGAATTAAAAAAAAAAGCAGAATCAACATGTTCTAGTCATAAAAACAGGAGATTTAAAGCCCAGTGGAAAAGAAAAAAGGCCACTCTCAGACCTGTGAGGTCATCACCCCACCCATGATTCTTTCACCTGATGGCCTATTAAACTTACTAAGTAGCAAATATTTAAACTAATGCTTCAGGCCCTATCCTACTAATAGACAGACTTTGCTTATTTACACTTTGGTAATTTGGCAAACATTTTCCAGAAAATGAGCAAGTAAGTCTGTATCTTCAATAAAAATAACTTACAGTATGATTGATGAATGATAAAATTTGAACTTAGAAGCAACATCAGAATTCGGAAAATTTATTTCACTAGCTGGAATTCGACAATTTTTCTGCACTTAAAGACTTTTCTCCATGGTGGTAATATTAACAAATGTGATGTTTTCAAATTGTGTAGTGAAATATGTCAACATTTGGATGATGTGAATAAGCGAATAAACTCATACTATCCAAATGACCAATGCATAATTATAAAATCATGCATGGATTAAAGATCCCTTTAAGTATCAGAAAGGTCAATGGATTTTAATGCATCATCCTATGAAGCATTTATTAATACGGTTTTAGTTGCAAACATAAAAGAACACCATTTGTGTAGTATCAAAGAAAAATATCCTCAGCTATGTAAAATGACCACTAAAATTTACTACAAATCTGTTTGAAGCTGACTTTTAGTATTATAATTCAATCAAAACACATATTGCTGTAGGTTGAATGTAAAACAAATATGAGGATTCATTAACTTCAATTAAGCCTGACATTAACAAATCTGCAAATATGGAATGCAATTCCACCCCATCCTTATCACTATTTTATAGTTCTTTTTCATGAAAATATTATATTGATGATGACGTTTATGGATTTTTGTTATTTTTAATTAATTTATAAACAAATTTAAAGTTTTGTTTCGATTTTTAATAAAGTAAATATCTTTGGGTTTGGTTTTCATTGATTTTTAAAAATGTGAAAGACACTGGCACCTAAAAGTGAAAGGAAAACTCTTTTTCAAGTTCATACCAGAGAGACCTTAGTGGTTCCTACGTTCATATGGTAGATCCTCATCCTTGCACCATGGTGACTTGTGAACAGCACAAACAGCCTTGGGGTGGACAAGGAGGCTATCTAAAAAAAAGGAAAGATTCTCTCAGCATTTCATATTGATAAAGTTTGTCCTACAGACAAATGCTTTGCTGTTTGATAACTACCACATTCAAAGTTCATCTATTTGGTAATTTTTCTATAATTTTTCATTTCAACATTTATGAAAACTTTTTTATTTTCTTAATAAAATACAGTCCAATTACTTCTGAGACCCTCTTAGCCAACTCACCACAGCTCCTGCTTTCCTCCTCATCATTTATAGTTTTCCCTTCCTAGAATATAACTTTTACATCCTTTTGATACATAAAAATATCTAACCCCCTAAGTCATTCTGTGTTATCGCTCATCTTTGGGAGGCTTTCAACTTTCTCCTTTTTCCTTTATCATATTTATTTGATTATTTCTTGGTAGAATTTTTTGAACTGTGTGATAAACAAATTTTGACAACTTAAAATTGATTTTTTTCCAAACATGTAGCAATACTTCAGCAACTGTCTAATCTAAGCTCTTTTATTTTGTAAATGCAAAGACTGGAGCTAGGGGAAGCTATATGATTCATTCATATGACAAATTATCAAGTTGTATTCCTAGGCAGTTGTTCTGCATCTGGACCCCAACTCCTCCTGCAAAGTGCTTTTCATTATGCTCTTTCTATAGCAGTGCCCCCGTGTCAGTTATGTTCTGACTTCACTTTATTTCAGGGCTATGTCCTTTTTCAAATTGTGGACTGCACTCAATGGTTATAGCATGTTCTGCCAAGAAAATTATTAATGAAGGAACCAGATTATCATGTAGGCATAATCACCTTGTTACACACTGTAATTTATGTGTTCATAGTTTGCCCCATAACTTATTCACCTCCTAAGTGAATGTGGCCACTGAATCAAATGTCTAACTGTGACAGTACGTTTTCTAAAGACAGACTTGAAATGTCAGTGTTTCTATTTTTAGAATGGTATAAACTAGCCTTATAGTAAGTTAAAAAAAAAAAAAAGAAAAAAAAAAAGAAAGAGAGACCTTCACAGAAAAGTTATGTAAATGACAAGGCATTCAAGAGCAACACTCTCTACTCAAAAGAAAAAAAGGAGTTAGGAACAAATGATTAAGGAGAAGGTCTATGTTAAGGAAAACAACAAGAGCAACAAAAGAAACAAACAAACAAAAAAACCAGTTACAAAACAAGCATTACTGGCATTGGGAAAAGGACTCCAACAACAACTTATCCCCGATGGAGTGAGATCAAGTACAGGGAAAAGGTTGTACCCAGTAAGGGCAGAGTGGAAAAGAATGAAGGGAGGAAGCAAAGGGCACCACGAGAAAAGTGGAATGAGTGTGGAGATGAGAATGGGCTTCTGGGATTGCAGAAGGTCTCTAAGAATAACTAGGTATAGAAGTTAGCTAAGCTTGAGGGGTATAGGCAGCAAAATCACATGATCAGCATGACCAGTTACCAGTGATGAGGAGAGTTTACTATCCACTATCCTGGTTTTTATAGCATGATTCTTATCGACAAATAAATATCAGAGACTTAGGTTAGTTCTATTCTTCACCTTCTCCTGTGAAATGGAAAAACATTACATTACTCATTATTTATTGCCCCTTCCAGAAGTTCTTGGCAAAGCACCAAATAGCAGAAAGTTTTTAGGACACAAGTGTTTACTTTCTCAGGCCATTCAGCGTAGGCAGGAGCAGTTTACAAAAAAGATGGATTGATACTAGCCCAGAGTATGGGTGTGGGCGTGGAGATTGGTGTGAGGCCATGAAAAGGGAAATCCATGCTCTTACATCATATGGGGTAAAAGATATTTTGCTAAAAACAGGTTTGAACATGGCTCTTAGTAGAAGAATTCTCTAAACATAACACCACAGACTCAAATGTCCTCTGTCCAGCTTTTGCCAACAAATCAGTGTCTCCCAAGTTCTAGGCCTAAGAAGAATGACGTGTGATTCCCAGGATAGGCAGAGTGGGCAGAGTCGGGTAGAAAAAATGCTACAGAGAAAGTAAGTGAACTAGGACTGCACATTCTTGCTAATGCTCCTGGGCTGCCGGACTGGACAGCCTCACTTTCAGGCCTGAGCTCTGTCGTCTTGATCTTCAAGAACCTCCACCTCATCGATTATAAAATGGCAATGCATTATTTTTCCTGTGCCTTCTGTAACAAAGGAACATGAAATTGGGGTGGCTCAGATAAAAGAAAAAAATGGTATTCTCTCACAGTTCTGGAGCCTAGACACCTGAGGTCAAGGTGTTCCCAGGGTTGGTTCCTGCTCAGGGCAGATCTACTCCATGCCTCTCGCTGAAGTCACATGTTTTTGGTGATTTTCTGGCTATCATGGGTGTCTCTTGGCTTGTATATGCATCACCCCAATCTCTGCCTTTACTTCTACATGGTGTTCTTTCTGCATGTGTTTCTGCATCCAAATGTTCCCTCGCAAGAATATCATATTGGATTAGGGGCCCACCTTCCTCCAGTCTTCTAACTTCATCTTAACTAATGAAATCTAAAATGACCTTATTTCCATACGTGATCAGCTTCTGAAATACTGTGATTTAAACTTCAACACATAAATTTTAAGTGTACACAATTGAGCTCAAAACAGTAATATTCAAACTAATCTCAGAATCGTATAAGGATGAAATGATGGGACATACAGAAAAGGCTTGGGAAAGCCTTTACAACATAAAAGTTCATAAATGAGCATTTATTTGTAAAATGGAATGAAAGAAACTAATTTCTTAGTGATTTTTTAAGATTAAATATATCAATATTTTATAAAACACTTACTGGTATCCAGTCCATATCAGCGCCCTAGAAACGGTAGTTTTAAGACTGATCCATTGAGAAGCAAAAACAGAACAGTCCCCTTTTAGAGTATTTGTACATCAGTCATGGACAAGTTGGAAAGGGGGAAAGCAATGGTACCAGGAGGCAAGAAAGTTAATGAAGAGCTCCACCTGCAACAGCCTTGGATATGAAAACTCAAGCAACAGAAGTGAATATTTGTGTCCAGGAATAAGCAGAAATCACATCTTAAAGTATAAAACGAGATTGTTGAAATATTTAATACATGCACTATTTGACGTATGCACATTTTGGCTATGATTCATTAACCTACAAACTTCTTTTTGCAAACATGACACTGTTTCATAGTAAAATTAATGCTTCGTTTAACTTGCAAGACAGAAATTGTTCCCAATTTTTCTTCTGCTATTGTATGTTTTCCATTAATGAGCCAAGGAATTGAGCCACCAATGTAAATTATGCCCTAGGCCAAGGCCAGTTTAATTCTAAGCATGCTAAGCCATGTGCACTGGCTTTGGGAGGCATATTTTAATTAAAAGTATAGATTTATATTTTAGATGGATGAACTGAAAGTACCATGTGTCTCCAAGAGTCTGCCCTCTTTTATCTTTATTCTGTTTGCTGACATGCCCAGTGTATGCAGTAATCCTTTTCCTGATGCAAAAATGTCTGCTTCTTAAGCTCATTTCTGTGTTTTCTTTGATGGCAATTTTGGTCAATTCTTTCCATATGCTTATTAAACAGTGTTTGAATGCATCATGTTTAAATTCTTTACATATTTTGAATCATCAATATTTTCGTACCATGGATTATCATTTTGACAGAAAAAAAAGTTCATATTTATTTTTCTCTTGAATGAAATTGCTTTTCCTTAATATAATCTGATATTTCTCAATGTGATGCAACCAAGGAAAACATTGTTTTCCTCTTTTTAAAGCCTATTAAGAATCATTTGTTACTAATTGTCCTAACAGTGTGCTTGAAACTTCTGGTTGAAGTTGTGGTGAGGGGTCCATGGTCAATGTTCAAAACGTATTAAAACCAGTGCAGAAGGGTAAAGAAAATGAGTCTAAGACTACATATAGGGGCAGGGAAGCGGTGGGACAGGGATTGATTTTCTATCACATACATGAGGAAATCCCACACTTAATTCTACCTTGTGCCACATAGTTATAATATCAGAATAAGTTGGTGTTAGCCAGTGATCTACCACCAATTCAAATGAGAATATATTTTTAGAAAGAATTTTTCAATTTTACAATAAAAGGGGATTGCAATATTTTTATCATATATAAGAAACAAAAATAATTTGGATTCTTAGTATTTGTTGCAACATCTCTATACTAGTAATACTGATGTAGCTGTCGTTTTACTTTACCAAAGGTAGGATTAAGTAGGAACACTGCCTCTCTGACCACCTTAAAAATACTTTAACCTAAAGTCACATTTAACATAAATAAATATTCACCAGTGGGGAAATTCATTTACTTGAAATGAGTTGAAATTACTGATAAAATTCCAAGTAAACTGTTTAAATATCTTAAAGACACCAGGTGTTTCATTAAGGTTAGTTTTTTGAGGTAATTACTGTTTGGATAATTGAGAAAAGTGATGATAACCTATTAGTATACATATGTTTGATCTTTTGAAAGGAAAGTCAAAATATGATTGCATAGTTAGACAAAATTTATATCTGATAACTTTATATTTGTAATCCTAGAAGTACAACATTTAAACACATGTTGAAATAAACAAAGTTTATGATTACGACTATTGTCAGTAAATTATAGATTTAACTCAGGTATTTTTTTAAATACTGGTTTATGTTTTTTGGAGATTTTTCTAACTGCTTTCATTTGTTCTAGCTTCTGCATATATTTCATATTATATTCATATTGTTTCAGAATAGTAAATCTAAATAATTGATGTATTTTTTTTTCTCTCATAGTCATAGCTTCTCTCAGGTTGGTCAGAGTTCCTTGTGTATGCACCATTTCTGAAAGACTTCAGTTTCTAAGTTAAAAAGGCCTATACATTTCTTCTCTATCAGTTATCCATGGTCAGTGATTCTCAACAAGTGGCGATCTTATCCCCCTTAGGGACATTTGGCAATGTCTGGAGACACTTTTGGTTGTTACAACTGGGAGCAGGCAGAAGTGCTGCAGGCGTCTAGTATGTACAGGTCAGAGACGCTGCTGAACATCTTACAATGCATGGGAAAGACCCTTGTCCCTGACAAACAATTAAAAATTACCTGGTTTAGAATGCCAAGAACATCAAGAATAAAAAAATTGTATTCTAAGTCATTATAAAATGACATTTTAAGTGATTACGATAACACTGCATTGGATCCTCATTCTTATCTGGATGTTTATCATCTTCCTACAGTGACGGATTAAATTGGCAATTCATGGTGAGTTGGTTGCTACATAACCCAATAAAATAAAAATAATGCTCTAAACAATTGTCTTCACACATATGTCTATATGTCACTATTCTAAGTGTAATGTTAAAATAACTAGCAATTTTTATGCTCATTATGTACTTTGTTGATGCCATCTTCTTTTTAACCATTATTTTCACCTTTCTTTCATTTGATTATTAATATCAATATCCTCTAATATATAATAAAAAATAGTTATAGAAATTATTGTTTATTTTTGTTATAATCATTTGGTTTTATTCCAAAATTCATAATAGTGGAAAAATAGATTTCAACTAGAGAAAAAAGCCTCATAGGTATTATATAGTATTAATAATTATGATGATGATAGTAACAACTTATACTATTATTAACTGCCACTAATTTTACGCCTAATAACTATCAAGCACAGTTGTGCAAATTTTACTTATATTAACACATTTACATTTGAGGAGGTTGAAAAATGTCAATGTTAGTCTTCCTGGATTGAAGCTTAGCATGGACTTGTCCATTTTAGTATCACTTCTCCACTAGGCTGCAAAAGATACATTCAACAAATACTGGTTGGGTGAATACATGCTTGATGAATTTAATCTCATTTAAGAGATTTAGAGTAGGCCCATAATCTTGTTTTACTTTTATATTCTGTCTACTCATTAGGTTTGATATAGAGTCCAATCAATCTTGTTCACAATTTACTCTGCTAATAAAGTAACTGGAGCATACCACTCTCCTAAAAATTCTTTTTAAATACACAAATAAATAAATAAATAAATATTTGAACCAGTGATTTTACACTTCTACCATTTTAACAATAACTATAAATGAGGCTAAAACATAACCACCAAGCAATGCAACATTCTGCCTCCATAATTAATTAAAAATTTAAAAAAATGAATTAAAAAGAAAAAAATGTAATCCAAAAGAGACTCACACTATGTAGCTTCATTTTGTTTTGACAGTTTGAAAAATCTGTTATCTCTCTATCATCTATGTATCATCTATTTATCTATCTACCTATTATCTATCTATCATCCATCTGTTATCAATTTCCATCTATACTGATAAAATAAATGAAGTGAAAATGTTTATTATTAATACATCTCTTTTTCTGGTAAGCTAGAAATGCCATCAAATTTAACAAACACTAGGTATTTTAATTTATAAGAAGGAAGTCAAATGCTATTTCTCTTTGCTTGTTAAAAGGCAGATTTCCATAAACAATTTCTTATTATTATCCACCATCTGTGTGATGGCTTTACATAATTACTTGCATATCATGTTTTTGATAGGCCTTATTTCTGATAAACAGAAAATAAAATTCAGCTCTCATATGAGATCTATTACAGATGAAGCATGGAATAAAAATAGTAGATTTAATTTTTCCCTTTCACAAACCTGACAAGGCAGCTGCTTACTTATGAATCTTTGTTTAGAATGAAATTTCAAATGATGAAGCATCAGCCTTTAATGACAAAATATGCTACATGGTCAATTGGAAAGGAAGTGTTTCCCAGGCTTCTGTCTTAGACACATTAAGAATGAAAAGAATATGAGATAATTTAGAATGATAGATCATCGTTTTGTACCACTGAATTTTAAATCAACACCTGGGCAAAGCAAGGAGAATATGAAGTCAAGTACATTCAAAGAAACAGTAGCATTTGCTTTCAATATTCATAAAGTTTTTAAATTGAAGCTATACAATATGTTATATCACAGGTGGCACTTTAGGAAATTATGTCATATAATGGCAAATCAGCAGGTAAATGACTATTAGTATGCTCAATGAGGTTGAACACAGGTATAATACTCAGCTCTAAAGGAAAAACAGCAAAATACATAAAATACGTATACATATTCAATACAAGTCACGTCATAAAATAAGTTACATTGAAAAACATGTGATAAAAACCACACTGATTAACAAATGACGAGTATTGGCATTCATGAACACAAATGCAAGTGAAAAAACTCTATCTGCACAGTCGTGTATATTTTGGATATTATGTATATTCATGCAGCAAACACTCAGAACAAGATAGTGAACATTCTCTCACTTCAAGTAATTTTCTCATGCGCCTTCCATCCCACCCCAGGGAAACTCTTAGATTTTCGTCACTTACACTTATGCAAGTTAGTAAACATAATATAAATAAAATCAAACTGTATATTCTTATTTTTGTGCCCAGTTTCTTATTCACTTAAAATACCCTTGTTGAGATTCATTTGCTATTGCATGGATCAGCAGTCTTTCCATTTTTATTGCCAACTAGTGATTTATTGTATGGGTCTACGACAAGGGTTTGTTGTTGTTGTTTTTAATCCATCTTCTATTCTTCTGCTGCTGGACAGTTGACTTATTTCTGGTTTGGGGCTTTTATAAATTAGGTTGCAATGAATTTTGCTGAACAAGTCATTTTTATGAGCGTATGTTTTCACTTATGTTTTCACTTGGGTACACGAGTAGGAGTGGAATTGATGGGTCATATGTTGGTTGTATGCTTAACTTTATAAGAAAGTGCCAACCCTCTCCTCAAAGTAGTTGAACTATTTGACACTCCCACCAGCAAAATATGAAAGTGTCAGTTTCCTCTTATCTCTCCTAGATTTTGTTTCGTTTTTTTTAAATTAGTTCAGACATTTCAGTGGGTATAAAATGGTGTTTCGCTGATGATTTAATTTATGTTTCCTTGATAATAATGTTGATAAACTTCTCATTTATACACTGGCTATCATATCATATATTTTTTGTGTGAAATATACAAGTCTTTTGGCCATTTTTAAAATACTTTTTTTGAGGTGAAATTCACATAACATAAAATTAACCATTTTAAAGTGAACAATTCAATATTATTCAGTATATTCACAGTGTTGTCTAGCTGCTATCTCTAATTCTAAAACATTTCCATCATTCTTAATCAAAACCCTTACCCATTAAGTAATTTCCCCATTCCCCAGCCCACCCCCAATCTCTTTCAAACATGAGCATTTTGTCATTATAGATTTATTTATTCTGGATATTTTATATAAATGAATTTATGTAATGGATGATCTTTTATGTCTTTTTTTTTTTTTTTTTGGTAGTTCCCTGGCTGGGAATCGAACCCAGGCTGCAGTGTTGAGAGCGCCGAAGCCTAGCCACTACAACACCAGGAAATGCACCTTTCTTCTTTCAATTAATATAAAGTTTTTGAGATTCTTCCATATAGTAGTGTGATTCACTACTTCACTTCTTTTTATGGCTAATATTTTTTGTATGTATATGCAACAGTTTGTCCATATATCTGTTTTGGTGACTTAGATTATTTCCACCTTTTGGCTATTATGAATAGTTCTGCTACAAACATGTGCGTACAAATATTTGTTTTCAGTTCTCTTGGGTCTAAGCAGAGTAGAATGGTTGGGTTGTAAGGTAATTCTATGTTTAACTACTCTTACTGTCTTTCTGTGCTCTTTTACTTTTAATTGTTGATTTCTTTACATACACACACACACACACACACACACATATATATATACACACACATACATACACAAGTGTTTTTCAGATAAGCTGCAAATATATTTTCTAGTCTGTGGTTTAATTACATTGTTTGAAAAATGCAAATTGAATCCTAAAACAGTTCATTTTGTTGTTTTTATTTTTTCAGTGAGTAGTGCTGTATGTGTGACAAATGACTTGAAAGAAAAATGTCATTTATAAAATCCACTGTACTGCAAGTGGTAATGTCACAAGTGTCAGGATGCTGGGTTGATGTGGAAGCACCCTTCCTGGTCCAGAAGAGTCATAAGTGAGGAGCAAATGACAAGGATTTTCTCTTTTGCTGTGTTTATCAGTAGCATTTGTGGTAATTTTCTTCTCAGAACTATTTACAAGCGTGGTTAAGGATGCTATTTTTTTAAACTTAGTTTTAGGCCTTGTTCTCCAAAACCCCCTTCCCAACTCTGTGAGTTATTTAATTTCTTTTTCATAAACTCTGTCACTGTATAATACAAATAAAACTTGTGTTTCTTGCAATAAGAGGTTTGACTAATACACTAACTTTGGAAATTATGATTTTTTATTGTCAATTTGATTGGTAAAATCTATTATCCAATATTGATCACTTTTATATTACTGATTAATGAGACAGGCCATCTTTTCATAGTTCATTTGCCTAGTCTATTTATTGTTTTATGAATTTTATATCCTTTGCCTATTTTTATTAAGAGTATATTCATAATTTTCAAATGAGGTATATAAATACATTATAAACCTATATGTCCCCTTCTACCAGTGAATCTGTTCATTCTCATGACCCGCCATCAATTTACCTAGAGCTGCTGTCAGATCAGGAGCAGGGAAAGGCCTGGATCTGGAGTTATTTTAAAACTATATTTATACTTTAGAAAAAACCTGATTGGGATGATATTCTCCAAAGTTGTGGTCCCTCATTATCATATCTAACATAGATATTCCCTTGTTTTCACAATTGTTACGTCTTCTGAGGACCAGCTACATAATTTTCAGGGTCCGGTGAAAAATGAGAATATGGAGCCCTTTATTAGAAAATCACTCAGAAGTTCAGAAAGTGCCAACAGAACACTAAACCAAGAGCTGGTCTTATCATGGGACCCTGTACTGCCATGCAGATTATGCACTGATGAAGCTGGCCTTGCCTTTTCACAGAATGTACCAGAGCTTATGGTAATTACCATGATAAGTACTGTGATTTTTATGTCAAGTTTATTTGTTCTCTAAGGGACTGCAAGCTCCATGAAGTTAAGCACCAGGAGTATCTATTTCTTATTTCAACCCAGCATCCAATGCAGTGCCTAATATAGTAAATTGAAAATCAATTCTGGTTGAGTAAGTGAATAAATAAAAGAATAAAGAGAACAAATGATCTTTATGTTATAATTTTAACATTTCATTGATGATTAAAACTGTAGAAAGAAAACAAAACCATTCTGTCTGTGTACCAACGAGGAAAACTTTATCATGAGCACTACTCTTGCTTAATGGAAATCTCCCTAGTTCTATGTGGGTGATTATAGGGCCTTCGCCCAGTGTAAAGCACTGAAAACTCAAGTTCTCCTCCTCATATATATTTAGACCACATCATTATACCCCATCAGCGTTAGCAGCTGGGGAGAGAGGAAGGAGCAGTTAGTGAAACTTCTCTTAACCAGATTTTTACTAGATTCTCCCCAGGTAACCTTCTGACATTCAGGACTTCCCCACAGTTGACCAGAGCATATCTTATAGATAATGTATTCATTAACTATATTGATCCTCAGTACATTAATGAGTTGAGGAAGGTTGCAACAGAGAATTGGTGTGTATTACCTCTTTATGTCACTATCATATGTATGGTTAACTCACTATAGATATTGAAAAATATGTTTAATTATACAAAATGAGACATTTGTTACAAAATAAAAATTTTAATATATTAAATCTTTCTTATAATTTTCTTGGATGTAACACAAAAATTATTTATCTGGAATAATACATTCTTAGTTATAGTTTTTTTCTTGATTAGAAAATGTCTTAATCAATGAAGACACAATATTTTTGCTATCTGTCTCTCTGATAGAGTTTTGCTGGGACCTCGCCAAAACAATTACTCAACTCAATCCTGTCTTCTTTATATTTATACATTGTAATACTTGTGATGTCACTAAATATGTTTTTGTGACAATTCTTTAAAAATGTCTCTAAGACCTCAATGTTACTTTCTATCTGGCCTTGTTTTATCTGATTTGTAACTTCCAAAGTTTATTCTCACATATTCCTTTATTTCCCCAACTTCTCAAACTCTCCCTTTCCCTAAATCACTCTGAACTAAATAAACGAAGAAGTATGACATCTTCTTGTTCCTCCAAACATATAACTGTTAGCAGAGAATGGCTCCTTCTTGGCGAGATGTCCAGGTTCTTAGTGTGCTGAACAAAGAATTGAGTGAGACACAAAAATGAAGTGGTGAAAAAGTAGTTTATTAGAAGTAGAAAGTATACTCCAAAGAGGTAGGAGGGAGCTTAAACAGACAAGTGGCTCAAGAGCCTTGATTAACAAGGCTTTGGTAGTTTTATTTGCTTTAGTTGTAAAGGGTTACTCCTATCTGGAAGTGGGATGTTTTGGTTGGCATCTTTGATTGACAGGGGCCATTACATCATCATCTTTTAAATGTGCACGTTTCTTCCTAGAATTCAGTCTGTTATAATGATATTAATGAACTTCCAGGCATATGTATAATATTATAATGATGGTATAATGAGGCCTAGGTGAAATGACAGTTGCTGTAATCCTTACTGCACAGGAGCTAGTAACTGGCTTAAACCAGTGCGCCTTTTTGTACCCTTAAACTTTCTTGTATTACTTAACTTTTGCTTGGAATTTTCTCTTGTAGTTGCTTAACTTAGAGCAAGGATTACTAATGAAAGGGTAGTATCAAGGTAGTAACTACTCTAGCAAGGTGAGTTTCATGGGAGGGGTCCTGAAATATCTATTCTATCTGCCTGCCTCACTTTTCTCTTGAGAGTCATGATCCTCATAAATCCCTAGGAAAAGTTGAGGGACTGGAGGTCTCATCTTCAATATCTGCTTCCTGATGAATATGATCATTGTCCATACCTATCGGGGATTCATGGAACTCTCACCCTATCTAGTCTAAAAGGGAGGAAGGGGTCTCAAGATCCACCTGGGAGACTGCATTGACTTATTCGGTCAAGATAGGATGGAAGCCTTGCTGAGGTATCAATTGTATCTCAATGTCCCTTAGATGAGGAGTAATAAATTCAGTTAATAGTTTTAAAATGGTTGATCCAAGAAACAGGCCTCAAAGCCCCTGTCACAGGGTGACTTTGTGAAAACCCGTTTATTTCCATTGAGCCTGTGGCCTGTTGACTTCTGGCCTAGATGGTCATTCAGGTGTTATCACTTATCCAGAGTCCAGAAAGATGCTGACCCACAGTGATTATAATCAGTAAGCTGGGAAACATAAATTACAGATTTCCAAGTAATTATCTATGGCAGGACTTAAGGGCCTTCTTATGATTCAGGCTAGGAACAATCTATTGCTTAAGGTTGGGGCCAGGGAAAACTTACTAAGACTATAGACTAGGAAAAAAATGAAACTGGGACGCTGAAGAACTAGAAAAAAAGGAGGCTAAAAATTCCTACAATGAGGGACTTTTTTCTTTGACCTGTATCATAAAGACAAAAAAGTAGACAAAATTCAGATTGTATGCAAATACTCCTAATTTCATCTCAAATATTTTATAAATTGTATTTTTTTCTTCTAGTGAACTTAATAAGGATCTAAAATTAATTTATTGGAGCATAAGATACATTTTATATGGATTAAATCAGTGCTTTGTAAAACTGTTCAAAATATAAAACTTTATATTTTTAATTAATCTTATGCTGCTAAACAAAATATAAAATTTCAAAACATATATATTGTTAGTAAAAAGTAGAATAGATATAGGTAAGATAACATGATTTCTGAAAAATCACATTCACATATTAGTAAAAGTTCTCAATGGCTTCATTTCTGAATATTAGTGTTTTTGTGTATTTCTATTTGTCTTAAAAGTTAAAGAACAGCTAGCTTGCAACATGAAGCCTTTGTTTACACAGGACAAATAGAATACATCCTCACTCTCCATGTATTCCACTCTTACCTTGCCTTCATGGAAAAATCCTACAACGAAGTAAAAAACAATTGCACTGTGTTTTCCTCTGGGGAATAAGTTGGTAACCAACCCAAGACATCTTGAAATTCAGGCTGCCATGTTCACTAACTGCCTCTTACCTGTTAGATACGGTTGATTTCGACAAGCCTAAGTGGGTGATGGAGTATAATTTCAGGGCTGTTCCTTTCCAAGGCAATGAGAAGGTGGAGGAAACAGAGTAGCTCTCTCGCTTCATCGCTAATTGGAATGAAAAAGAAGGCTTCCTTTCTCCACTTCAAATGACACCTTCTTCAGGCTGCTGAATAAATCCTTTATTGTTGACATTCAATGGAGGAGGAATTCAATTTCATACTATCAAGAGGGAGTTAAGGACATTGTAATTGATACTCAGAATAACAAGGTAACCTATTTTCACAAGAAAGGTCATGAGAATAACAAAAAGAAGCTTGAAAATAGCATGAGATACTGAAAATAGTGGCCACACAATTAAATGGTAGTTAGTATCCTGCTGCTATTTCTTTTTAGGAACAAGTAATATTTATAAGAGTTCACGTATATTACAATTAAAGTTCTAAGAAAAAAATAGTGTACCTTAGTAAAGACTAAAAAATACATCATTACATTTTTTCTTTTCTGAAGGAGAAATAAAAAGACCCATTAGCAATAGTAAAAAAAAAATTGTTATATAAAATAAATAAATCCATGTTATATAAAACAAGTGTATAATTATATAGATACAGAAATAGAATTTGCACAAAAATGAATGCATTTCACAAACATATTTAGATGCTTATCATGATAATAAAATGTTATTATTTTCCTCAACTTAAATCTAAAAAAACAAAGGGTATAAGAAGAAATGAAGAATGTTTGAGATGAGAATAAAAGCTATAATCAACAAAAAGCCTTTTCTGAATATATTTCTTTATTTGTGCATGTAGGCGTTGTGATGGGAAAAATAACATTGAGAATAAAATGATACTTATTCAAATTAAGTCAGTTTGCTTGATTTTGTGTGAGTTTCCTTTGACTTAGACTAACTTAAGACATAGAATGGCATAAAAGAGGAAAGAGAAAGAAAGGGAGATTGGTCCATATCATTTAGCTATCATCTCAAATCTTCTTTCTTTCATTGAAGCTTCAGAGACTCTCTGGGTCAAAAACAAACTCTCCCAAATTTCTGTGGCATTTAGTTTCAGGACTCTTGTATTGCAACATAGTTTTTGAAGCTCCTTCAGTGCAGGATGCATGTAAAACTTAATTACATTTATCTGAGATCAATTTTCTAAAGTACACACTTACAGCAACAATTTTCCAGAATTATAATAGCAGCACCGGCCCCCCTCAGTGCTGTGTTCAGATTTTTGGTGTCCTGAACAAAAAATTGAGTGAAAGACAGAAATATAGTGGTGAAAGAATAGTTTCTTAGAAGCAGAAGTACACTCCAGAGAAGTAGGAGCAGGCCTGAGCAAAAGAGTGGCGCAAGACCCCCGACTGATGAGACCCTGGTAGTTTTGATTCCTTTTTCTGAGAAGGGATTATGCTTCTCTGGGCATGGGGACTGCTGACGGGCATTTTTAATGGACGGGGGACTATTATATCACCTGCCTTTGACCGCGCATGTTCCTTCCCAGAATTCAGTCTGTTATAATGATATTAAGGAACTTCTGGTTGTATGCATGCTGTTATAATGATGGTATAATGAGACTAAGGTGAATTGAAGGTCACTATTACCTTATGGCACGGGTGTTGCTGGCAGGTTTAAACCAGTGGGTATTTTGTACACTGTAACTTTCTTGTTTCAGTTACATTTTAATTGCAAGTTTCCGCGGTAGTTACCTAACTGAGGGCGGGTATTACTGGGAAAAGGGCAGTATCAGGGTGGCAACTGCTCCAGCAAGATGGGAAACACCCAAGATCCTCTGTCCTATCAGCCTACCTCATTTGGCCCCTGAGAGACATGGTTCCCATAAGTCATAATGGGAAGTTGAGGGATGGGAGGTCTCATCTTCTGTATTGGCTTCTTGCTTAATGTAGTTGTTGTCTCTGCCCATCAGGGATTTATAAAACTCTTGCCCTATCTAATCTACATAGGAGGAGCAGTCTCAAGAACCACCTGGAAGACTGTCTTAACTTCTTGGATTGGGATGGGCTGTAAACTTCACTGGGGTATCATTGAGGTGCCTGTTTAGTAACAGGATGGCTGTGGATAACAGAATGAGGAAGAGAAAAGGAACTATTGAAGTACAGTAGGGAAGGAAGCAAGTAAGAGTACAGGTTCTCTCCAAGGGGCTATATGCCGGAAAGTTGGTTCAGCTTCACAACGCCTGCAGTCTTCTCTGGCTAACCAGTTACTGAGGTGGCATCCTCTACCCCGGAGTTGGGTCCAAAACTCAAAAGAATGCTGGGCCACAGTAATTGCTATCAGTAAGCAGGGGAATAGGAATCTCAAGTTTTAGGATAGTTATCTAAAGCAGGAGGTAGGAGACATTCTATTATTCAGGCTAGAAACAATCTATTACTTAAGGTTAGGGACCAGGGGAAAACTGATTTTAAAAGTGATTAAGACTAGGGATTAGGAAAAAAGGTGAAACTGGGGAACTGGGAAAAGTAGGATAGAAATTGCTCTTTCATTTGGCCCTACCTACCTCAGCACTATCTGTACAGTAACATGAAACTGTTAAATGCATACTTTGTAAACAGTTCTAGGCATCAATTATTGATCTTAGAGGAAACAAAACATATTTTCAAAATAGAAATGTCTGAGAGTAAGTGAGCATTCTCTATATGCCTATTAAAGATGAATGTAAAACAAACATTGGATATTTTCAAATGAAACATGAGTTGTGTTCCAAAAGAGACATCCATTTATGTATTGTAATCTGGTCCTGTGCTTCCCTTGTAAATTTCCTTTATAAACTTGACCCTCTTTTGTCTTCTTTGCTGGCTCTGCTTTTGTGTACCGTGTCCCTAGACCCAACGTGCCTGTTCTGAATTCTACTGTTAGCGACCCCATTCTTTTTTATATCTTTCATGGCAATCTCATTAAATCCTGTGACTTCAGATCACAGTTCTCTCTTCAGGCAATTTACAAATCTTTATTTCACCCCTGCCAATTTCTGCAATCCAGTCCCAAATTTCTAATTGCCTCCTGGGCATACACTATAGGGCCTCACCAGCTCTTCAAACTTAATCTTGTTCAAACTGAACTCATTTCTGTACTTCTAAATTACTTCTTCCAGTTGTTTTATTTCTGCATTAATTACACCAACCTCCATGTCAACCATGTTTAAATAGTCAGTATTAACTTTGATGACACCCTCTCTGGCCCCCATATTTATTTATTAGCTAAGCATTAACCTTGCAGCATCTTTTGTGTTTATTTTTAAAAATTCCACTGACTACATATTAGCCCCTCATACGTTTCCCTCAAATCCCTCCTTCCTGTTCAGTAATATCACTGACAAAGAAGCCCCTACTTCTAGTTTTGTTTTTGTTTTTGTTTTTGTTTTTAACTTCAAACGCCTTTATACTCAACCCAGTTTTAGTTGTCCTAGATAATGTCTCTCTAATAATAATTGCTCCCTTACTTAGACTCAGATTCAAATTCCCAAACATTAGACAAAAAACTGGGTCCACTGGAGGCCCCTCTCAGTGTGGTTCTGGTGTGTCTTTCCAATTTTGTTTTCTTCCTGTTCCTTTCCACAAGCACCCCTCACATAAGACAGTCCTACATAATGTTTTCATTCCTGGGTCATGGGTGCTCATCTTCATAATATTCTCAAGCAAGACCAGGAGAATATTTTTCTCCACCTTCACACTGCTGCATTCCTCTTTCTTCAAGTCCCTAATTAACAGTTACCTTCCCCTCAATGCCTTGCCCACCTGGTCTTATCTCTCTAAGTAGAAAATAAAGTCTTAGTTGCTAAGATTAATGTTTTATCCTCAGACATCCAGAATAGATTATTTCATTTGGTAATACACTCAAACAAAATTAAAAAAATGTCTGGGATTTTTCCAAAGAAAATTTATATAAGTCGTTAGGGCTTTATAAAGTTAGGAACAAAATTTATTTCATTATTGCTATTGACAGGTTAGTTATGCAATTTTTAAAAAGTGAACTAAACAATAATTTAGTAACATTAATATTGCAGTGTAGAAAAAATATTCTTTTTGGTTTCTCTATTGGTTTTCAGTAGAAACAGTGGAATCAATTGCAAGGAGTAAAAAAGATTGTTGTGTAGAGTCTGATGTGAACTTCTGTGCCCCTTTAAGGTTCAGTGATATTTAAAGCATGGGTACTTGGTTATGTTGGAAATAGTTTCAAAATGTTTATCTTTAATTGATCTTAACCCTTTATCAATTATTTTTCTCATCTTCATTTGATATAATTTAATAAATGTGTGGCTCACCACTTCAATGAAATAAAAATATAGAGGATTAGAAATTCTGAGCTCAAATAAATAGAACATCATGTCTTATGCTTGATTATATTTATTAGCATCATTTATGTATTAGGAAACAATAACTATATGTTGAGCAAAATCTAAGTTCTTTAACTTGGATATTGTGTCTAGTTCTTGACTTGTGTGCATCCATGCATGTTAGTGTGCAAACACATCCTCATACCGACACGTAATTACTTATCATTTCATGCTTTTATTGCTCAAAATAGCCACCTAACCTACTTGTCACAATAAATTTTATGAGAAACTCTCATATACACAGTATGATGGAGCAACTACACATCTGCTTAATGCTGTGGCATGCTCATTAATCTGATTAGAAATCCAAGAAGAGTGTATAATTCAAGACTTAAAAGGGATGTGCTATTTTATCTGTGAGAGCAGGGCCTCCGACATAGCACCCATTCTAAAAGAATCTCCCCTTTCGCATAAAAAAATGTGAAAGACTTTCTGTAATTTTATTTTCTTTAACTTGTCAATTAAAAATGCATACTATTCCTTTGTAACTTTACTGCATGATAATGCTTAAGAAAAATAAAATAAAACATGTTAAGATTTTTTCAAAGAAAACTGCAATAGCTGAATTACACACACTTGCATCTCCTTTGAACTCTAGGTACTCTATCCAGTTGCCAAGAGAGAATTGTACAGCTTTTTTTATTACCCTTGTAAATGTAGCCAGAGACGATGATGTGATGGGCACATCTAATAAATAGGATAAATAAGTTTATAGCAGAGCTCTTTCAGGCAACCTTAAAAAGATCAGGCAGCTGAGCCATCACATGGCAGCTAGTTCCAGATGAGTTCTAAAGCACTAAAACTAAGCAGGCATTCCCACGTCATCAAACTGCCATTGCTCATGCATTTGTGATTGGAAAATTTGAGGGCTCTTCCTTTCGGGCTCCTACGTCCTTTAAAATTTGATTACATTTACGGTAAGATCTCAAACTGTCAGAGAGAAAAAAATACTAAGATTTTGCTCTATTTAAGAACAACAGGCAAAAATGTAAGAAAGAGCCAAAGATTGTCATTATACAGCATGAACTCAGATGTTCTATGATGTTCCACTACCATTAAACAAAAGTATACCCAACCTTGGTGTTGCCTTTTGAAGTTTTAGCTTATTTTGAACTTTTAAATCAGAAACATTTTCCTAAAATGTGCAGACAAATACATAAGAAAGCACAGCAAATCTTGCCAACATTATATCTTTGCCTCATTGTTGTTAAAACATAAGCATTCAGTTCAAATTTTCAGTTCTCTTGGAAAGCTGTTCAACTGACTAATTAATGGTTTTAAGTATTTCACAGCTGCATACTTCTAATTACCTTAGAAAAGTAAAAAACTAAATAGACAAACAAGTGACCAAAAACTACTTACATATTGGTGTCCATTGCATACCCAGGAGCTCCAGGAAAAAAATAAAATTCCTTACTTGAGGTGTTAGCATGTTCATGATCCAAAATGTTTATATCAATTTTCCATTTCCAAAATTATTTTCTCATACCTATAAAACATTGCAGATGCAGAGAATCTAACAACAGTTGAACATCTAATATATGCCAAGCACTGGTCCAGGTTGTTTTTACAGCTTACACAATACACCAAAGTTTAAATTTGCTACCCCTAATATAGAGGCATCTGGTGGTGTCCCATGCAGGAAATTGTCATGGTTTATAGAATATGAGATGTATTTTTAGTTCATATTCTGAACAAGAAGTAGCTCTCAAAAGAGCAGGGCATAGGTTTAGTCTTTCTCACCAAGCTCCCTTTTCAAAGCAAACTAACAAACAAAAAGCAAGTATAATTGTTATCAAGAAATTCTTAATGTATTTTTAATGGTTTATTTATTTATTTATGTTTTGGTTGGTTCCCTGCGCGGGGATCGAACCCAGGCCACGGCAGTGAGAGCACTGAAGCCTAGCCACTACTCCACCAGGGAACCACTCTTAGTGTATTTTTAGAAACAATTTGACACCTGAACTGGGCCCACCCTACCTGAAATAGATACTAAACATTCTGAAACCCAGAGCATGTTCAGGGACCAGCATCTATTCCAACATTGCATGAAATCGACTATTTTCTTTGTGTGGGGTACACATTGCACCAGTAGTTCTCAAACTTGTTTATACACTATCATCACCTGAGAACTTTTTAAAAATACACATCCTCGGACTTCTCCCAAAATTTCAGAACATACAACAGGTTTTTCTGGGCAACCAAATTTCAAACACTGCATTAGATTTTCACATATATAATTTTATTTGATTCTTTAAAAAGTACATATAGGCAGCGTTTTCACTCAGTTTTACAGAGAACGAATGAGGCACAGGGCCATATAGTAATAGGCTCAAAATTGTACACCCAACAGAATGGTAGGCTTCATATGAGCCAGTAAGTCTGTCCCTAAATCTCACATTCATTGTACATATCACACTGACTATACAAAAAAAAAAAAAAAAGAAGAAGAAGAAAAAAGTAGTAACTATGTAAGACAATGAATAATAATAATAAAAAGAAAGATTGTTGAATGAAGTTTCAGGTGATCCAAAGAAGCAATAACCAAGCAAGCTCCAGGATCCTTTACAAAGTAATATTAATGAATTCCTTCACTAGTCCATTTAGTCAGCAATAATTTATTGAGTGCTAATACACAACATAAAACTAGAAGATAAGAAAATAAAAATAATCTCATAGTTTTCACAACCAAATAGCACCATAAGAAAAGAGGATCCCTAAGGTAGTACATCCCATGCTAAACTGGAGTTCTATAAAACAGGCTATTGTGAGTTGACTTATATTCCTCTAAAAGATATATTGAAATTCTAGTTCCTGGTACCTGTGAATGTGCTCATGTTTGAAAAGAGAGCTTTTGTGATGCAATTAAGATGTAAATTAAGAGAAGGTCATACTGGAGTATCACAGGCCACTTAAGCAATGCCTTGTGTCATTATATGAATAAGTAAAGACAAACACACAAAGAAGCATCCCATGTGAAGATATATATGTACACACAGACAGAAGACACCAGAGTTGGAAGTTAATCAGTTTTGAGCTAAGGAATGTCAGGGGATGTGTATAACCCTAAAATCTAAGAGTGTGGTGTAAAACAGATGGTCCCCCAGCGTCTTCACAGAGAACATGGTCTTACCGGCATCTCGAATATGGACTTCTAGCTTCCAAACCCACGAGAGAGTAAATGGATTTTGTTGAAACACCCATTTTGTGGTACTTAGTTATGGCATCTTAGAAAACTATTAAACAAAGAGGGTCTCAATATTTTGATGTCAGACCTATTTTTATTCTCAAATATTATTGAAGATGCCAAAGCACTTTTGTTTTGGTAGCCTGCATCATAATTAACATTTACTGTCTAAGAAATTCGAAATATGTGTATATATACTTAAAATAATAATTTTAAATTATTATTATGTTATCGAGATTATGTTTAAGAATACATATATTTTAAATAACTATATTTTTTAAACACAAAAGCATGCAGTTAGAAGAATGGCCTTGTTTTACATTTTTGTAAATCTCTTTAATGTCTGGCTTAATAGAAGACAGCTGGTTTCTTATACTGGCTTCTGCTTGCAATCTGCTTCAATATGCTGTTCTGGGTGAAGTGTATTAAGGAAATACGGCCTCACGTAAATATATAGTTGGAAGAAAGGGATATTTACTTAATAGTCTATTCATATATTTGTAGATTTTCTTTGTTGCTACACTCAAATTCATTAGATGGTAGTATCTTAAAATTAGTTGCAATGTGGATTTTGAAACTTTATCAGTAACTTTTTGTGCTTTGTTTTATTGAATCCATTGGTCTATATTTCACTTTGAATATATCCAGTATTTTCCAAGGGGTAATGATGCTACATGATTTTGTAGCATCATTACCCCTTGGAAAATATTGGTTCACTCAATATGATGATCTTCCAAATATTGACATATTTTGTTATACAATATAAAAAAACCTCACGCCTGCTAATGTCAATAATCTCAACTAAACATTCTTCAAGGATTTAGAAAGTTTCAAGCTAATGTGGCCAATACAATTTTTCCAAAATTCTAATTTTGATTGGAAGCTCATATTTTATATTTGATGGTTAATACTCTCAATAGTTATCTTTGAGATGTGCTCATTTCATTCAGTTTAAGATGTCTGCCACACACCCAAGCCTGGATGGACACATTTTTTTTGTCAGATATCCTTTCAAGTAAACCTGGTCTTCTATGACAAAAGCTGATAGTGAGCTTTCAAATCAAGCATGTACCATGCCTGCAAGATGATCATTGTAATTTGATACAAAGCAGAAGTGTTATTTGTGTATTTCTCATGTTATTACAAATAATATTTGAAATGTCTATTCAAGTGTCAAAATATAATAATATTAATATGTTTTATTACTTCAGAGATAACAAGAAGAGAAAATGAAGAACATAGTATATGAGAAAGTATAAATGATATATATGGCATTGTTTTCTGGTTCAGGCAATGTCCAACAATGGACAAAAACCTTTCCCAACCATTAGCTAGTTGTGTGACTACAGATATTTTATGAAGACTATGTGGGTTCATTTTCCTTTCATGTTAAAAAAAGTCCTATACCATTGTTGTAAATCTTAAATTTGACTACTTTTAAGGCACCTAGTATGATTCCTTATTAAAAGAATAATTTAGTACTTTCTTTGACATAGAGCTGCTCATCCCAGTCCCAGGTTGTTGGTCACAGGAATCCTGCGTAGTTGACATTAGGCCATCATTCACCTGACATGCATCTGTATTTGCCCAGATGTAGGGCCAACTTCTCCCAAAGAAGTTTGCTGATACAGAAAGCAGAGAGACTCTAAAACTATTTTTTTTTTTTTTTTTGCTTTTTGATATGTGGGTATCTCCCTGACTGGGAATAGAATCTAAAACTATTTTTGATAGGCTGACAATAAGTATGGTTTTAAACAGGACATATAACAACAATATTGTCCCATTTTAAATGGTAGGTATAGTCAGCCTACTGACACCTTGAATTTAGCCCAGTGAGACCAGGCTAAGCATGAATATCATTTGAAATGGGTCTTTACCACCCTTTTCCATCCTGTTTAAAAAGGGGCATCCAGTCAGCCTAATTTTTTATTATTCAGATGTGATGTGATGGTAGAACAAAATGTAAAATGATCAGTAAAATAGAGGATTTAAATCACACATGAAAGGATAAGGCTTAAACAGGAAAGACCACAACAAGAATAAATAAAGAACCAAACATAGAAGTTGATGTAAATAAATTCTCATGGAATTGAAATTGGATAGAAACACATTTGTTATGTTGTCATTTCACTAACAGGCAGAGACTGAGTTCTCTGAGCTTCCAGAAGGATAATGTGGCTATGACAGAGTAGAAGCCCTAGGGCTGACTTAAGAGGCCCAGGACTAGGCAGTAGCCTGGAAGCATGTCTACTAGCCCAGGGCATGAAGCCAAAGGGCACAGTGCTTACCCCCAGAGTGTATTCTAATGTCAGGCTGACAGAGGAGAGTCATCTCATACTGTAGAGGATACTGCCCTACCACCTGAAAACAATGTTCTAGAGCTCAGGTTCTTTGCTTTGCAACGGAAAAACAAATAAACAAACAAACAGAAACATTAGCTTATTTTCTTCACATTAGAAAAATATAGGAAATATTTGTTAACACAACCCCACCCAGCTTCTTGCTTTATTAAAATATTTGTATTCCCTTTAAATGATTCAACAGAGGAAATTGGATAATTTAACCTCTAACTGAAATGAGATGCACATAATATCATGTTCATACAGCCCCAAACCCCCAGTTTTATCAAATGATATAATTTCCTATAGAAACAAAAAGATCAAAATGTAGCTTTCCACCAGGTTTTGACACACAGTGACTAATTTAAACTTTTTTCTTTTCTTTATGTGAATGAAGGACTGAGCAAGTATAAATCTTACAATACTAAGTTGTCCATAAGCTGTCAAAATTACAGATGTGGAAGTTCCTAAGCCTTGTTATTTTCTACTAGAAATATTCACCTTACTGTAAAATTGTTTTTGTTTTGTTTAGAATTGTTGCAAGAAACTCATCTTTATTACCTTTTTCTAGCAGTAATAATCTCCTTAGATCAAGGGACACTAAAACACAATTCCATTATGATGGAAATATTGAAATAGTACACTTACTTATAAATTATGTTTTTCTACCTTTTGTTTGTTTTTCAAGTTGGTGAAAGTTGTTTGTATAGTCAGAATGAAGGCTCTCTCTCTCTCTCTCTCTCCCTTTCCCTTTTTAAAATAAAATTATTTTCTTAATTTAAATGCAAACCAATTAAGTTTTGCCAGGATATTCTACAACAAGTTCTATCATGAGTGTTTGAGATAATTTAATTTCATTTCTGTGACACTAACTGCCTCAGGAATAATATACCTGAAATTTATCAGATTGCCTAATTTATAATTAATTTGTTTATAACACAGAAAAAGATGCATTGAAATTGATATTTTCATTTGAATGTTGGTGACCTATTATAGCAAAAAATCTCACCTCCATGTCTTAATGTGTACTTCTGCCACAAAGAAAGCATCTCATGTTTTACCTCCTGAACTATGACTTGTTTCACTACTGCTTTTTCTTCAAGAATCAGTAATAACTGTTACCTCTTTCTACATTATTTCTTAATGTGTTTTACAATCACTTCATTTTATTTTTAGCATTGTGCTCTCATCTATATCTTTGCATTCAATCCATACTGTCAATGACCTCTAACTTTATTTACTTAAATATATTTTCAAATGGACTCTGGGGGGTTTAAGATGTAGAATACTTTTCTCTTGAGGTTCTGTATTTAAACAATGAAGTGTTTATTGAAGACACTTGAAAATTAATAAACACATCAATAATAATTAACTGATGAGAAATCTCATTCTATTTTCAAAAGATGATAGTTACTAGCGTGGGCAGGATACTTTTCATCTCATTGTACACAGGATTTAGCTCCATTCCCTCATTCTTTGTGGCACTTAAATGGACATGATTAAGCCCTCCAGCCAACATCGGCACTAAGTCTTCACTACGCTTTCTAATTGCAGTCCCTGTAACACCCAAACACAATTTTCTCTTCAGAAGCTGTTTATAAATTACTCCAGTTCAGATGAGGATTAACATATATTTGTTTCTGTGGTAAATCTATAAAAAAATAAGATGGCTAGTGGGAAGAAGAGGCTTTTTACATCGATCTAGGAGAAAGATTTGGCAACAGGTACAAAATGAGGGTGATTTTCTCCTCTTCCTTGTGGGATAATATGGTATATTTGAGCCACTAGTGACAATGTTGATAGAAAATTAGAGTTTTAGGAAAATAGTTCTGATTCTGTAAAACATAAAAAGTAAAACAATTAACCCTCATAATAAAAATTTTCAATTGCGGACTAAGGAAGTAGTTTAACCTGTTAATGTATACATTTTTCCAAAGAAGGTGACATTATGTAAATTAAGCTTGTCTAATCTGCAGTCCCTAGACTACATGTTGCCCAGGACAGCTTTCAGTGTGGCCCAACTTTCTTAAAACATTATGAGATCCTTTTGCAAGCTTTTTTTTTTTTTTTAGCTCATCAGCTATCATTAGAGTTAGGGTATTTTGTGTGCGGCCCAAGACAATTCTTCTTCTTCCAATGTGGCCCAGGGAAGCCAAAAGATTGGACACTCCTGGTATAGATATTAAATTATTTTTTTATAAATCTACATGACTTTTTTATTATTACTTCATCCTAACTTTTTATTGTTGTTATTGTTGTTTTATTGTTGTTTTTCTGTACTTAACTGTCAGTGCTAGTCTAACTAAGCACAATTCTGCCTGTAAGCAAGTTGGATGTAATCTTGTCAACTCTTGGACTTCTGCTTTCCATCTTTGTGATGTAAAAGGAGTCTTTAAAATCATCTTTGATAATTAGAGACTCATAGACTTTAGTTAGTAAAACTGAGATTTAATTTTCTCAGTCTGAGGACCATGATTTGGGTTAAGTAGTTATTCTTGTTATACAGTACAATTCCTATGCACAACACTACAGAAATAACAATACTGAGAATAATAGATGCATCACTCTAGATTAAACAAGACAACTATAGAATGTTTAATGAAAAGCAAAGTGATAACAAGAACATATTTTCCGATACTCAATTTAGTTGTAACACATACACAATCTACCAAATAAACCATCATGAGATAATTAAATATTTTAAACTACTAGCTATTGTAATAAGTGCATAGTTAAGCTGATTTAATATCTGATTCCCTGAGGATGTATTTCCATTAAAGATGGGTTGCAATAATATTTAGTATTAGAGATGCTATCGAGGGTTTTCATTTATAAGTGTTAGGAGTATTAAAAAAGTAGCATAATTATCTATAGATGAGAAATATTTAATTAAAAAATATCTTCACTAAAATACCACTGCAGAATTAAAAATGGCACTAAGTTTTGGGTTTAGGGGCAAAGAGTTTAAAAAACATCTGGAGATGCTGAAATAACCTGCATTCATTTATGTTATTTAGGTTGTAAAATCATATTCAATCTTGACCCACTCAGGAAATCTAACATAAACGTCCTGCTGATTTTGACAGTCATACAGCAAAAACACCCTCTAATGAGCATTTAATAGTCACCAAAAGTTTTGCATTAAGTACAAAGCCCTTTTGATTACTTATTCCACTAATTTAAAGTAAATGCTTTTACAGATGGCATCTGTTAGGCCGCAGAACGTGTGCTGAATTCATATGTAGTCATTGAAAATAGATTCCAGCTTTAGTAGAAAGATTGTACCAAAAAGATCAAACATGAAACACTGAGTAAACATTTACCAGTAATATATTTTCTTTAAGTTTCTTCATAAATACTTACCCAATAAAAGGGTACAATGCTTAGGGTCTGAGCGGTAATTGGGAAAGACCTTAGCAAATTAACACCTACAACAAAACGATCTAGACAAAGAAAGTGAGCTCTTCATTCCACCTCTCATCTTCCCAAGTGTAAAAGCATATAATATTTCAGTCCCCTTCAAACTGTATTATATTACATACATGAAAAATGCCACGAAATGCTTTCAGATGGTAGGGGTGATCAGGAAAATAACGACAAATTACAAAAGAAAACAAAAGAAGGTCAAAGATTGCCTTGCCGACTAATAAATAATTTTCAAGTTTCCTTTTAATTAATAGATTATAATTATTAGTTCTTTCCAATCTCAAAAGACACTATAACAAAGGGTAATATAAACAATAAATTATAGGATTATGTAACTGAACATCATTCATGAGAAAGATCATACAATCAGAAAACACTAAATGATTCCAATTTTACCTGGATCTAAATAATTATTTTTCAATGCTGTGGGAAATACAGTAGCTGTCTCTGGCCCACAGTAAACCATATAGGATAGTAGAATCCCAAATGGTGCTCCTGTCAGCCAAGACCATGCTCCAAACTTTGGAATAGTTAAATCATGCTTGGCAAATTTAGAAAACTAGCCACTGTGATGTACTAGTGATTCACTGACTTTTACATTTGGTGCCTCAAGAATAAAAATAGAACTTCAGAAATTGAGAGAGTTACAATGTTGATTGATCCCCAGCACTTAGTTTCACATTTAGTATTACACTGAAAATGGAATGATATAATAAATTTATTTGAAGACTTCCTTTTAAGTTATTTTACTGCTAATATTGAAAGTTATGCTACAATGCAAATATATGAGTATGTTAATCTTGACACTATTGCCTTCTGGGCTACATAATTTTTGTTGTAGAGGGCTGTTATATGTCTTTTAGAATGTTTAGTAGCATCCTTGGCTTCTACCCAGTAAATGCAATGGCATTCTCTGCCCTCAGGAATAATAAAAAATGTCTCCAGATATTGCCAAATGTTCTGTGGGATACAAAGCAGCCCCCACTTGAAAACCATTGAAATAGATGAATCTGGCAAAAATACTACAATAATACATTAACTAAGGCTATATTATATATGGAGATCTAAAACATATTTGAAGCCTGATAATTTACCATGCTACTTAACTTGACCTTATGATTTTCAGTTCATGTCGCAGTCTCATCTATAATTTCAACTAAAATGCATCCTATTAGAAATAGCTTGAGAGAACTTCTATTTTTTTCAATATCCTTCTGTAGCAAGGAATGCAGTTCCTTAAAAGTCTTTGAGTTTTGAAGATTAAGATGAAGCAGCTAGGAGATTGATAAAACCTTCTATGTGACACATAGTTGAAAAAACGTGGATGATTATTCTGGGGGTGTGAGGGAAACACAAAACAAAGAAGTGTAAGTTATATTAGCTGCTATAAATATTGACAGCTCTAGCATTGTGTGGGATCTGAATTACAGTGCTCTGTGCTGCTTGCAAATATTTATTAACGGCCTACAATATGCCAAGCAATTTTGTTATGTCCTGGAGCTAAATAAAGGAATGATGTACTGTCTCTGATTTGACACACCCATAGTAAGACAAAAAAAAATACATTATTTCATTTTTATTACCAAATAGGTGATTGTATATGTATATGTATACATATATATGAGAAATAAATGATTGTATGCATGAAAAGATCCATACTTGAAAATATTTAATGCCCAAAATAATAATGCCCCATATTTTTCCTTCCTGTATCTAACACAGTAAACAAAATAGGCACTCAGCAATATTTTTTAAAGGTGCTTAATGTAAGTTCTTAACTCTCTATGTTCAATTGTAGTTACCAAGATTTATTTAAACTCACCTAACAGATTGAAGCTGGATTCAGTAGTAGTCCAACCAGTATAGTCATTACTATATTTATGTTCTATTTCTTCTTTCAAGTTACAAGTTTAAAGCGTATGCACACACACGCATTTCCTTGAAAGATTCAATGTAGTAACAAGTCTTTCCAGGTTCTTTTTATTTTAATTTTAGTTTCTGAATAAATAAAAAAATAAATAATGACCAAAGTATGAGAGGATAGCATTTAAAAACTAATTCCATTCACAAAGAGTAAGAGTATTTTGAAGATGATTTCTATACAAATTTTGGGTCTTATTCTATTCATTCTTACCCATTAATATTCTTTGATGTAAAATTTCTGAAGCCAAAGTTCCGGTATGTGTCTTGTCCCACATATGACTCATTTGTGTATCTCGTGGAATCACATTTTTTAATACTGTACTTATCTAAGAAAAGAGTCTCATTTATATATTAACTCTTCTAGGAAAACTTACAGAGACTCCAGGAAAACTTGACTGATTTTTATTGCTTTTGCTATCTATACCATGTTATAAAAACCAATTCTGTAATAGTCTATAGAATCTTGACCATTCCCTCTTGTGATTGTGTAGAAATAAAAATTTTTGAAGCTAACTTATACACAATGCAAAAAATATAGCTATTACTCAATAAATGAAAATAATCTCATACAGATTTGAGAGAATAAAATTCAAATATCTATAAACTTTGGTAACCAGATGCATATTATATGTAATATTTTATACATAGAAAAGATTTGAAAAAGTTTTTGGGAGAGACATGTTTATACTTTTGTTCTACCCTGAGTACAATTTAATTAAACTCCAGAAGTAAAATAATAAACTGTGACTAATTAATTTAATTAACAGGGTTGGGCTGGTTTTATCTGACTCCAAATTTAACTTATTGATCTCATCTATAAGAATAGACAAAGAAAAATACAATAAGAAATTATTATTACCTCATTCACTTTGTTCTTTTTTTCATGAATTGTTTTATTATCTAAATATATATATACATGACCAACTCTAAATCTACGTGTTGGCAAGACTAACATTTCTGGTTCTCTATTATGTAAAAATTGATTATCTATACTTAATCAGTTAGAATAAAGCTATGTTTTATTATTATTATAACTTAATTTGTTCTTATCCTTTCTCTTTAGAAATGTATTCAATGCTGATTTTATCAAAACAATTAATAAGAGTAAAAGATTAATTTTAATTTAAAAATTGGGAAGAAAAATTCATAGTAAAAAGTAAAGGTCACAGAATGTGTTAATAATTAACCATAAAATTTAACTATTACTCTTAGATTCTAGGGCAATCAAGAAAAAACATAGAGATTTATATGTCTACCAATAAAAAGTAAACTAGCTCATTAAAAAAATAAGCCTCTACCTGGACCTGGGCTCGAGCAGTACATTGTTTTGTATATATATATACATATATGTATATGTGTGTGTGTGTGTGTGTGTGTGTGTGTGTATATATATATATATAAATATAGTACTGAACTATGTAGATAATAATACTATCAGCACTGTTTAAAAATTAAAATGAATTTTACATACTCTTTTGTATTAGTTTCCTATTCCTGATTTAACAACTTGCCAAAAACATAGTGTCTTAAAGTTAGTATGTTATAATTCTGGAGAGTAGACCTCTAAAATGGCTTTCACTGGGGTTCAAGCAAGGTTTCAGCAGGACTCTTTTTTTCTGGATGGTATAGAAAGGAATGTGTTTGCCTTAGGCTTTTTCAATTTCTGAAATACTACCACATTCATTGGCACTTTGCAGCTATCTACATCAGAATGAATTCCTATATTTCATTGCTCTGACTTGACTGTCTTTTCTCACTCTTTCACTTATGAGGAACTGCTGGGACAATCACCTTATCAAGGTCATTCCTCATCTCAAGGTCAGTTTATTAGCATCATTAACTTTTCTTTCCATTTTTATGTAATGAATTAACAAGTTCTGGGGACAAATGTAAATACCCTTGGCGGGGTTATTATTCTGCCAGCCATACTTTGTATCTGATATCACCGATCTGAGAAAACCCAAGTTTGATAATCAGTTGTGTGTGTTGGGTAGGGAAAGAATGAGGTAGGGATTTGGTGTGAGGCAAATGTATTATTTTTATATGCTTTCAGATAGAGTTTAGACTATCCTAAAGATAGTCTGCACATACCTTAGGCTAACAATTCCCCATCACAGAGTATATAAAATAGAATGCATGAATCTGTGAATCTGTGGAAGAGAAAAAAATTTTACAGTTATGGCCAGACAGTACTAAATTGCTTCAAAATACAGTACTCATAAGATCTAGCATCAAAATATGAACTTTTTTGAGAGTTAGAGGTGGGTGCCATTAACAAGTATTAACCAGCTTTGTTTGTCTTCAGTAAACTAGAAGTTATGTTCATCATATTCATAAAGTTCAAGCTATCTTATTTATTAGAAAGAATAATTATGAATGGTACTATCTGGCATATGTGAATGCTATTTGGAACATATAATTCAATTGGGGGTGGCAGTTTAGAAAACAACCTTAACTATTCCTCCAATATTCCCATATAATGTCTCAGTGACACTGAAGGGTAGACAATTCAAGACCAAGATCACTCTAGAAACCTAAAATTAAATGTTCTGTTACAATAATTGAATGGAACACTTCTGGTATTTAATACATAAACATAGTAAAACAATAATATAAGTAGAGACAAAGGAAAAGTGCAAATTGAAAGGAAATGTGTATATTGAAACAAATTCTTAAATCCCTAGGATATAGATAGTCTTGGTATCTTAAGCCTTCTTGTAGGAAATTACTATTCACATTTCTTCTTGTATTAGCTCTAATATAATTATGCTAGTATCATGCAGTAGTGTGCATTATCACCATTAACAAAAATGGTAGCCAGCATACAAGGTCAGAGAGCTAATTTTGACAAAGAAATGACAACTATAAGAGAAAATCAAAGAAAATGTTATGATAGAAACCAAATTAACAGAAATGAAGGATGCCTTCTACTTGCTCATGATCAGACTTAACTCAGGCCAGGGAATAACAAATGAGCTGGAAGATAGGTAAATAAAAATGAGCAACATGGAAATATAAATAGAAACTCTGAGCAAAATAATAATTACAAAAACATTCGAGAACTGTGGGACAATATCAAATAGTCTAGCATATTAATAATTGGAGACTAAGAAGAATACACAACACAAAATAATGAGCACAACGCAAAAATAATATTAAACAAAATAATGACTGAGAATTTTACAAATGATTAGTAAACACCATACCAGAAACCCAAGGAATACAGAGAACACCAAACTTGATAAAAAATAACAAAACAAAACAGAATGCCAGACACACCTAGTCATTTAAATTGTTGAAAACCAAAGAGGAAGAAAATCTTGAATGTGGCCAGAGAAAAAGCTACTTTATCTCCAGAGGAATGAAGAAAAAAAATTAGAGCAGATTTCTTGTCAGTAACCACCAGAAGTCAAAGGAATGAAATTTCTAAAGTGCTACAATAAAAACAAAATTCTTTATACAAAATTTTATAAACACGTTGAAAGTATAGTTCAAAAGTGAAAGAATAATGTAAGTTTTCACAAACAAAAACAGAGAATTCATTGTCAGGGGACATGCTCTACAAGAAATATTGAAGGAAAATTTTAAAGTAGCAGAAATATGACTTTGTCAGAAAGTTTGATTCACTCAAAAAAATAGATCAGGCATACAATTCTACAGTGCATTGTCAACTTGTATGCCTGAAACCTATGTAATCCTTGCTAACAGATGTCACCCCAATAAGTCCAACAATAAAAATAAATTTAAAAATTAAAAGAAAATAGGTAATCAAAATGAAATAAAGGTGAAATGCATTTTCTTATTTCTATGCTCTAAAAAAACTGTATTTTAAGCCAAATCACTATGTTTCTATTATACATGTAAAACTAAAATACCTAATAAAAATGACACAAGGGATGGGAGGAGGAATCGGGAATACACTGTTATAGGCTCTTACGCTCCATGTCAAGCCATATAACATTATTTTATTGAATCAGATATTTAAAAATGTATATTGTAAACTTTGGACAATCACTAAAATAGCCTTTTTAAAGAAGTATTAAAATAAGTAAATAGAGATGATTAAATCAGAATTATTTTAAAAAATCTTAATTATGATCAGGAAAGGCAGAAAAAAGAAGAAAAAGGAAATAAAGAAAGGACAAAATCAATATAAAACAGCTAGCAAGAAGGTAGAAATTAATTTAGCTATACCAATAACCACATTAAACATTATTGATCTATTCATACCTATTAACGCATAGAAATTATAAAACTAAAATAGAAGTAAAACCAATAAAATTGACACAATATTCATGTGTACTGAGATAAATTGACAGTTAAATGGCTGTTTTTAATTATTTTTCTTATAAGATTTAAACACTGTGAATGAATGTACTTTTAAAATATAGTTTTGTTACATTACATTGCACATTTGCTTACTGATAAACCATAAATATTTAACTGAAATGAAAATTTTAGTCATATTTTCTTTTTTAAATTGATTATTTTCACATGGTATTACTAAGATAATACAAAACTTTGAAAAAGAAAAATCATATTCTTTATGACTACTTTTTTATATTCATGAAAGAACATGAATTTAATTGCAATTACCCTATTATGTAGACTGATCAATGCTGATAATTTTGACTGACAATTACTGCTCAAACTATTATGAAATTGTGCTGCTGAGCATATAAATTAAAAAGAAAGCAAATAGAAGCTAAAGTTCAAAGTATATAAGAGATGATTAAATAGGGTATATTAATGCAAATTGCAGACTCACATTCTCTTATTGTACATTAACCACAGTAACTATATCCTAGAGAGTTTATATTAAGTATTACAGAAAACAATAATTTTGGGAAGCTCCCTGGTGGTGTAAGTGGCTAGGCTTCAGTGCTCTCAATGCTGCGGCCTGGGTTCGATTCCCAGCCAGGGAACTACCTACATAAAAAACAAAAAGAACAATAATTTTGGTAATATATTTCTTAAATTGGTTGCCAGATTTCTTGCCTCCCTCATTGGTATTATTAGGCAAATTTGCCATTAATACACACATTGTCCAAAGTATCAAGTAGATTGAAAACACTTGCCTAACTAAAGAAATTCTATTAATATGAGTGTAACAAAATGAGACAGTTTTTTTATACAAAATTTTTAAACCCTAATCTTTGAAGATTTTTTTTTCTGAGTGAACTCCTGGGAACATAAAGGCAATTTGCAGAACTAAAGATTGAGGTTGAATTTAATAATTTTTATGATGACTTTAAAAAGTCTAAATCATTATTAGGACATTAGAAACATTATCTTTATAAAGTATTATCAATAGATTGGTATATTTTCATGGAAAATATAAAACACACATGAATTGACCAGTGCATTCTGTTTTTTGTTATTGTATTGAGCACATTTCTTTTAGAAGCAACACTATGTTAGGTGCAAATAATAAATGAAAATGATTAGCATATAGGTCTTCTTTACAAAAGGGTGTGCATGGTAGAAGAAAAATACTATCTACACAAAAAAGCACAAAAATTAGTGCCAAATTTACTTTCTTTATTAGAAAAAGGGGAAAATATGACATTTGCCTAAGATAATTTTCCTCTGGAGGATTTTTATTCACCCCACTCCATGAAGAAATGTAGATATCTTTCAAAGAAAACTAAGTCTTTGGGCAAGTTATTACGTGTCATTGTCAGGATATACTTTTCTGCGTCCTATAATTACCTTTCTTTTTCTACCCTGGGCAATCAAATCAAATCAGAATTGAAAGCCCCAATTCAATTCTGTCATCCTGTTCCATTGTATAGGGTTGTTCCTATTGTGAATCAAAATCTAAGCAGCCTGTAAATGACAGAAACTTAAATTATTACCGTCCCAATTACTGAGCAAATAACCCTATACAGATAAGTAGAGTGGAGTAGGATGATTAGAACAAATTGACATATATTCATCAAAGTATACAGAACCAGTGTGTCACCATGCTGAATAAAGCAGAGAAGATAAACCTAATACTATTTACCTTCTTGTCTTATTAATATATTTTCCATTGTTATTTTTAGTTTTAAAAAATAATTATACGGCTTTTATAATCAGCTACAGGATTTTACTCAAGTTAGCCAGACAAGCATTTACTAAGGATCTAAGTGTGGCAGACTCTACTGAGAATATAAGAATAAATGAACCAAAAAGAAACTGTATCACCGAAACTCAGAAATCAAAAGTAGAGACAAATATAAAAATAATTACTAAACAGCTTTAGATGTGTTCTTACAAAGACAAGAATAAGACCTTAAGTACATGTGAACAAAGATTCTGCTTTTGGGTACATTAAGATGTCACTGGAGAAGGCACTGGAGATGGGGATCTGATATTTGGTGAAGCCATGTGAATTAGTTAGGCAAAACAGAGAAGGGAGATATTCCTGGACAGAAGGGGTGTTCTTCCCAAAGATCACAGAGATGGGAGTAGGGAACATCCACAAATCACAACTAATCTGGCATGGGTCCAGTGAAGATTGATGAATGAATAATTGCTAGTGGAGAGAAGTAGGCAAGGGACCATCATGAAGCTGTTTGTATGCCATGAAAAATAAGTCTTGTTTTAGCTTCTGAAAAACAAGGATTTTGCTGATGAGTTTTACCAAAGAGAATGATGGTATCCATGGCCACAGTGAGAGCCAGGCGCATGAGACACAGAGATGAGATTGCCGGGCAACAGGTGAGTGAGGGCCAGCAGCCAGTCCTCTTTCTGCACAGTCGTCTCTGCACTCTAGCTGGGGGCTTTCAGCCTGGGGAGAAGCACTTTTATTTATTTATTTAATCCTTGGCAAGAAGAATACCTTTTTTGAAATGCCTTTAAAGATTAAGAGATTTGATCTTTTTAATAGCCCTCTGAAGAAAGAACTTTTTATCTTTTTAATTTTATAATCAAAATGACTGAAGCTCAAAAAGATCAACTCAAGAATGGTTGAGAAGGAGGGCTCTGGGTTTGACACTAATAGCCAATCCTTGCTAGCTATCAGACCTTTAGCAAATTACTTCACAGCCCTGCATCTCAATTTTTTCATGTTTAAAATAGAGATAATAGTACTGTATTTCACCAAGGGCTGTCATGGCTATTAATTTATTATTAATGAATGATTCAATGTAAAGTGATTGTAATAGCACTTAACACATCTTAGCCATTCAATAAACATTAACTATTTTTGTTTCCCTCAATCAACTAAGTAATAAAAGATGGATTGAGAAACCCAATCTTGATTAAATAAGTTATTAATTAGATAGATGCATACATACACACATATATACATACATACGTATTTCAATTTTATTTTCACCAACAATGTATGCTTTATTAAATATTGATAACCAACATGTTTTAAAAAATAAGGACAGAGATTACATTCGGCATTACAGAATGATGTTCTCTTAGTATCAAAGATGTATTGAGGTAACAGAAGTAAACGGCAAGGTGAAGTTAGCACATAGCTACAACCTGATCATTCATGAATAAACACTAACTCTTCCATGTCCCCTCTCCTTCCCCACTCCTAGATTTTATAATAAAATATTGTAACTTTAAAACACAATTTGATTGGAGTATACATTCTTCATATATTAACTCAATCGTGGATGACTGAGAGTAATCTTGGGGTAGATGCCAGAGCAAGAGGTTTAAAGTGGGTTTGCATTCAGAAAGTGCAGTAACTAGTGTGCACTCGCATCGTGCTCTACCTTCAAATGTTTACCAATATCATGGACAAAATACAAAGTTAAAATAAAGAGAATACATGCTCAAATCATTTAACATTTAGTGACACTTTTCATGAGAAGAAATAATAAAAGATGTTACTGATTTATATTACATACGAGCACAACTCAACAAATCTTCCAATTTTTTTTTTTTATCACCACAGAGGCCCACAGAGTTGTAAGAGATCAGAGACTAAAAGTCCTGAAGAGTTCACAATTCTTACGATATGACCATTTTCGATATCTGTGTGAAGTTCACTTCTACACACTCTGTAGACTGAACATTGAATATTCTGGGTATACCTTTTTCTTTTTTCTGTATTAGATTGTTGCAAATTTGTTGTAGAAAAAAATACAAAAAGACAACTGAAACACAAAAGTAAAATCGATCCTTTGTAATTTAAGACTTACAGTAAGTTAAGACAACTTAAATTTATATAACATAAAAATTTTCAATCTAAGTAACTACTTCATGTGTCCTCATTCATTGTATACTTTTTATTTTCTATTTTAATATTGTTGCCTTTGAGAAGTGGTTATGCTGCTTGTTTTGTATCGGTCTTTGTTTTGTATTGTTTTTGTTTTTGTAATCACACCTAGGATGCAACATTAATTTGGAACAAATCTAGGTCATCTACTTTGTGCCACAGCCTCCTTATATCTCAGGCTACAAACTCAATCATATACTCTGGTAATTCCTGTTCACTTTGTGAGAAAAGGTATTTCAATCAGTAACTCCTGTATTTTCTTTCTTAAATTAACAATTCTTTATTAGACTCATACCAAAGTTATTTTATTATGGAAGTCACAATTTCAAACCTGCTCTGTTTTATTAAAAAAATGCTTAAATATCTTGTATATCAAATTTAACTTAATACTCTTGGTAAAATGCAACAAATTGTTTTCTACTCGCAATATCTCTCCCTATGATTCCTTTTGCTGGATAGTTAAGTTGAAGGGAATGGTGAATACCTGAGAAACATTCTTTCTGTTTCTTTCTATTAAGAGATTATTCTATAGTACAGCACTTAAAAGAAGAAAATTTATCACCATTCAAATGCTGAGCAGTTATTCATTTGTGGAATTTCTAACAGACATTAGAAAATTAGACTGAGTTAGGAATAGAGCCATCAACAATGACAATGGTAGTTACTTTGTTCAAATGTGAAATTCTACATAATTAAACCACATAGACATGATGTAAGGTGTGATTAAAAAATATGGTGAGTGTTTAAATTAAAAAAAATTATTACAATAAAACACAATGCCATTGATCCCTCTCAAAATAGCCCCCTTGTTTCAAACACACTTACCATTCTTGCCAATTTCTGAACCAGTTCTGGAAGTCCCCTTTCGTGAGTGTCTTTAGTTGTGCTGTTCTGGCTGCCTCGATGTCCTGAATTGATTCAGATCACACATTGCTTCTAGTACAGCAAATTCTGTCAAATAAATACATTATGGTGTGTCTTTATTCACCTTGTTCACCAAATCTGGAAACATGTGACTTCTAGTTCCTCCCAAAGTCAAAATGACCATGTAAAGTAAATGTTTTGAATCTATTCACAAGAGTGCAACTAAAGGGGGAGTAATTTGAGGGGATTTAATGGCAATGGGTCTTTTACTGTAATAAATTTTTAATTTAAACATGCACTATATCTTGTATCACATGTTTGTATATGATAAAAAGGTAGATAACATTTTTAAATATCTTGTCATATTCAAACATGGGCTCATTATTTTAATTATCAGTCAACTATACACATGGAAAAGGCAACTAAAAAGATCAAAAAGCATATGAATAGCATGGAAGGAAAGGACTAACTCCCTTTGGTTTGAATATCTAAAATGAAAACAAAGTTTGATCAAAATAATGATCAAACTCCCCAAGTAATATAAAATAGGGAAAAGTAAATAGGTTGACGCCACCTTGGTGGGTGAACCCTATCCTGGCCAAATGAAACTACTTTTAAATCTCTGAAGTTACCATGATGTTTCATGTCCGGCCGTTGTGCCTATGGCCCTTCTACTTAGCATAATGTCATTAATGTCTACCCGGCAAGCCACTGCTGGTCTTGGAGAAGAATGTAAGGGCCATCACCTCTAGGAATCCAGGTTCCTCTTTGCTGAGAGGCTAATAACCTCTGCATAAACAACTGCAAATATTTACTGAATTTGTGAATAAAAATACAAAGTAATAATTAATCAACAAATCTCAAAGTGGGTGGATTCATTTTAAAATGTAAAACATGTTATCTTAGAAAAAGATAACATAAAAGAGTATTTTACAAGAAAAGTTGTTAACATTTAAAACATTGAAGATTTATGCAGGTCCCTAATGTAAAGAGGCTAAATATAAATTTATGGATCTATAGAATCTTAAGCAACTATAAAGAAAATGACAGATATTTATACTATTGACACCATATTTGTGATTCAGTTAATATACGAAAATACTACAGGCTTTTCCAAAGTTTTGCTATGGCATCACTATTTGAAACTAAATTATCTGGCAACGTTCTTTTTTTCAAATTGTATTATTCAATTGTAATTGATCTACAATATTATATTAATTTCAGATGTACAACACAGTGATTAGTCATTTATATACCTTATGAAGTGATCACCTGAAAGGTCTTGTATTTCTTTGTTTCAAGTATAATATAATATTTTAGGTGTTCTCATATTAAAATTTCTATAATTTGTTAAATTTGAAAGACTAAATATAAAGTGATTCATTAACGATGATTTTATGTGTTAAAGTATTTTTCCTTATAAGCATTGGTAGTAATCAGATGATTTATACATTAGATACATTTGTTTAGTTATTCTAATGCTTTCATTATTTATTTTCACTAATAATAATATTTTAGACACCTAAAATATGAACTGATATGGTAGTAATTTGACAGTATTAAGGAAAACTGCCATTCCTCATAACTGGGTTTTTCCAGAGATAAATGGCAAGAGGGTTACATCAGATGAAATTCTGAGCTGTAATACATATGGTTGTATTCATATGAGAGATGTAATGTGAACTATTAATCTGACTGTATGGAACTTCTCTCCAATTACCAATCAGTATTAATCTCAGCAAGTTCCAAGGACATTCTAACCTTCCAAGCCCACTGATGTGTTGTATAATTGGTAACTCCATCTGCAATATGTTCCCAGCAGCCCCCAGAATGATATTAGTTAACATTAATATTTTAAAAAGGTGTTACTACTTTGCTGACCTGGGTCCTTCCATGGAGATTAAGATGCAATATCATAATTTCTAAAATTAAAAATTTTAATTTAACTTTTTAACTTTTTTTATAATATATGCTAATTTACATTTACTGAAAAAAATCAAATTTTCTCATTATAATTTAAACAAATTTAAATGTTCAGCACAATTCCCTCCTTCTCTCTCTTTCTCTCTCTCTGCAGGATACTTGAAACTGCCTTCCTACAGCCACTTTATAAAAGCAGAAATTCTAAGGGTGGCTTGACTGGGTGAAAGAGTAGACTGCTATTTAGTTTTCAATTTATGCCAAATTGTATCTTCTGATCTCAGAACCACAGAGTTTACCAATAAAAGGTGTGAATGAAGAAAGAGATTAGAGATTCTAAGGAGAGAGAAGCACAAAGAAGATGTGGATTTGCAGTGACCCGGACAGGCATTAAGCAGTCATCTCAGCAAATCTTGTTGATTACCATTAGTTTTGCCATTTCTACACTTTAGGGAGTGTTAGATAACATGCCAGAAGTTGCAAGTTGCTTGTGTGCATGCACACACACACACACACACACGTTCAATTTAATCCTTGCAATTACATGACCTGCATTTATAAAATAACAAGGTTATTCTGGAGCCACGCCTTGCATTTGAGCAGTTCTGAATCAGACCTCATGCTATTTAATGCCAATCTTTAACTGCTTATTATACAAGACATACATTGGTTTATAGCTGAATTGCTTTTTACATTGAGATTAAGCTCAGGAGTCAGATGTTAACAAGAAAAGTGCAAGAATTAAAAATCATAAATTAAGTTTAAGAATTATAAATTTTCTCAAATCATTTTGTAATCTCTAGGACCTGGGAACTTTGCATTTATTTTTGCAAGAATAATTTTTTAAGCAATTTTCTATTTTGCATTGGCTAAGAGGACTATGAATTGGAAAAGAGATAGAATAAAATGCTTCTACTCCCTTCCCCTTTTCCCCCTAGTCTACTTGCAGACACTAGCCAGTCTCTCTCCCCTTCATCACAGTAGGCTACTTAGATTGAATCTATGGTTCACTGAGCCAACACTGAATTATTTTAGGCTCTTGATCCCCAGATTGATCCTGACACTTTCTATGTCTGTTCCATGTCAGTGACAATGGCAGGACACTTCCCTTTGCTGGTTCTTCATTCTCAAAATATTTATTTTATCAAAACTCATAAATTTCTCCTAAGTGACAAAAAAGGCAAATACAATGAAAATATAATTTAATCCATTGCTAATCCAGCTTGCTGTTAAATGAAATAAAAAAAAAAACAATTATCAAATGAACAAAAATTCTTTTTTTTCCCCACATGTTCACATGCCTGATATGGAAGTACAAATAATAATAACATTAAATTTTTGGTGAGAGCAAAATATAATTATTAGAAAAGGTTTTCAGTTATGTCTTTTCTTTAAACAACTTTGTACTAAAATATAGCAGTTCAGGCAAATCTCAAACTCTTTTTTTTTTCTTTCCATGCCATCATAATGGCTAATATATACAGAATTATTTCTTTTTGGAGCATTATTGTAAAATGTGTTGCCATAATGCTTGATTAGATTTTTTTCAAAGTACCATTTTTACTCTAGCAGTTCCATATTTTTATCATATTTTAAATGATTATTCCTCTAGAAATTTGTAATTATAAATACAGCCCTCAGCTTTTAATTCTTCATCACATGGTATGTAAATTTCCCAAATGGAAGAGAGCTTTAACTTATCTGGCGCTGCATGACAAATTACCCCAGAATGTCCGTGTTTAAACGATGGTTATCGTATTGAAATACACGAGTAGGTTATAGCAACATGCTGTATATCCTAAAGTTACACAATGCTGCATGTCTGTGACACTTCAATAAAGCTAAAACTCTGTACCCAGCCATTTTCGTTGCTCATGATTCTGAGGTCAGGGACCCAGGCAAGGCTCCGCCACGCGGTTCTGCTTCTCCATGTGATCTCCACCAGAGTCACTTGCTCAGCTGCACTGAGCTGGTGGCTGGCCGTGGTTGGAGGTTTCAAAATGGCCTGACCTTGCCACTGCTGCTGCTGCTGGGGTGTTCAGCAGAGGCTGTCAACAGGTGAGGTGTCTGTCACTACCTGTCCTTCTCAAGGCTGCTTGGGGTTCCTCAGAGCACCACAACTGCCTTCCAAAGGATCATGTCCTGTGTGTGAAAAGAAAATCTACACATCCTGCAGCCGTGGAAGTGACACAACTTCTCTTCTGCCACATCAGGTGTAAGGTGACAGGAGCAGCCAAGATTAAACAGGGGTGAAGTCAGAACCGCCATCTTGATGGAGAATTTCAAGGTGATGATGCAAAAAAGCTTTAAGATGAGAAGTATTGTTGTAGCCAATTTTGGATATATAATTAATCTGGGGAATTTTTCTCAAATAACACATGGGTTAAATTAAAAAAAAAATAACTAAAAATCTAATGTATGTTACAGAGTTGATTTTTTTAATGGTATCAAAGCTTCTCTTCAAAAAATTCTAGAAAGATTAGAAGAATAATCCAATCTCTACATTCTGCCTTTTTAAAGATTTTATCATGAGAACAATGAGTAGTTAAGTGCCCTTAGCATATTCAAATGTAAAATTTGAAAAGATCACCAAGGTTACTGTAAGAAGAATGAATTGTGGTGGAATGAGTTAGGAGGATGTAAAACTCAGTTTGAGGAAGATCTATTAAAAGACAGTTCATGTGACAGTCTATTAGTTTGTACTATGATCATTTGCATGGAGATGGAGATAAATTAGTTTATTGTGAACAATTTATTAAATTTACTGGCATACAATTTTATCATATTATAGCATCTCTAAAGTTGGAATTGTTTCTTCCATCTGATGGCATATTATTTTAACAGTATTGTTATTCTCAATGTTAAATAACGTTTGCTGCAATATGTGGCATCTTTCATATGAAAATATGTGGTACTTCGAGTGATACTAGGCACATTTAGTGGACAGGGATTGTTACTTAAACTGAATGACAACAAAGTTTGATTAGTTTATTTTTCCTCAACAACAATTTTGTGAGATATTATATGTAGAAGCAACTTAAATGTGTCCTGTGATTGACGGACTTGGTTTTTAACTAAAACATGATTTCTAAGATTTGATCCCCAAATCGCCAGTTATGGTCATACTGATTATGTATAAGAAACTTAGCAATGTTTCTTTTCTAATTTGACTCCTTTTAGTCAAACATTTGAAGAAATACTTGAAATGTCCCTTGGAGCAAACGCATTCCCCTACATGAGGTAGAAAATTTTTACTACGCTTTAATGTTCTCAAAATACATTTTGAATAGCAGTTCACAAAGAACAAGCTCAAAAAGGTGAAAATGAAATAGGGCAGCATCACTATACATCATTCAGACCTTGTTTGTGTTCATGCCAAGCCTTGCTAATTGTCTACTTTTCACTTGTCACCAACTTCATAGCTACCAAGTCTCCTTTACAATAAGGAGTCTTTCCAAAAACAATAAAAAATTAAAGAGTTGTTCAAAACTAAAATATCTTAAGAGATTAGAAAACCTTACTTTTTCTAATGTATAGTCCAATTATATAATGATGAATGATGATAAACATATTTGTTAATTAGAATTTTAATGGACTCTAATTAATTAATAACCAGTTATAAAAAAATTCTCCCAACATAGGACCTCAAATGCTATATATTTCACCTGAATTCTCATCACATTTATTTTCTCATGGGGAAATTTAATGATATTAAAATTATGATCAAAATAGCATACAATATAGTATGTCCCTTATTTCTTCAAAAATTACATTTTATTTTCAGAAGCTCTCTTAGATGAAAGACAACTTACAGTCAGGTTACTGCAGTCACTATCACAGTGGATCACAAAACCTATTTTATTACTGGTTTAAGCTTTTAAAAGAGAGACTTCTGGAAGTCACATTTGTTACCTGGTATTTGGTGGTTTTATGCAGTCACTTAAAGCTATATGTTCTTTTATTATGGTGACTGTAGAGGGTTGAGAGCTAGAGTAACTGATTTAACCAAATATTATTCTATGCATGTATAAAACAGATCTTTCTTGGTTTGATTCCAGTGCAATGCTATACTTACTGTGTAAATAAAGTTCCTGAGCCTATGTTAAAAAGACATATATTTACTTTTTTTCCCCCTAATAAATGAGATAGATTTTCTCTCATCACAACATACCCTCTTGCCCTGACATCCTTTGGATCAATGGCATTTGGCCTGTACTTAGTTGGGGTTAGGGAATACTCTAAATCTCTGAATCAACATAAAGCTGTACAGTACGTGCAGGGGTTGAACCCATCCATGATCTTGGCCTTGTTAATGCAGTGGTCAAAGTGTGTCCCACCAACTAATCTTTGTTCACTCAACCAGCTGCCAGAACACTGGTAAATAGAAGGACAGAAGCCTTCGAAGTTGGAATTACGAGGTTTTTTTAAAAAATTATTTTCACCTAAAATTACAGAATATTGACAAGTGTTCTTGACCTATAAGGCTAACATCAGTATAATGATAGGTACAGTCTGCAACCCTCTGAATTTACTCAGAGGTGGGTTAGGTGTTCACCACACAAGGAACTTCACAGAACCTCAGAATGAAATAATTTCATATGATCTGGCATTTCTAGTATTATTTTTGCTCACTGCAAATAGAGAAATTTTATTATAGAATTATCAACTACAATGTAATTTCTTGCTTGTCATAAGCCAGTTGAATGTAATAGCATTTATAAATTTGTGAGAATCACCTTATTTTCTATTTTTATCTAGAAAATTTAATATAATTAATTGCATAGTAAAATTCTTCATGAAGTCATATATACCTTGCTGGTGTCATATGTTATAGTACTGAATGCTCAATATGACCAGTAAAAATAAAGTGATATCTGATTTAACCTGACATTACATGATTTGAGTAAAAAAGAAAATCTGACTCTACATTAATTTCAGGAATATAGATAAATTAAGCCCAGTGTTTTATATTTGATTTTCAAATGTAAATGATGCAGAAGTTATTTACTTGGATCCCTTAAAGGCATTCTCTAGAATAAAATTTAATGAAGAAAACTAAAATGTTTCTTTAAAGTATGTTTATTTGCTTCATACTTCATATGCATAAATATTATTTCTCCATAAACAAAATCTAATTTAGGATTTAAAAGTTTCTAGATTGGAAAAGTATCGTCCATATTATTATTTATCTTGCATGAACAATACGTTTATTTACTTTTCAAAAAATTTTTTTTACTAATGAAAGAAAGCTCAAATGTAAATGGGCATAAAATAGTTACATAAGAAGATAAACATTTACTACATCCAAGGGGAAAATGTAATGGTACAATATAGAAATTGAATTAAATAATGATTGTTTAAAGACTGGGAGACAGTTGTTGTGGTAGCATTTAACAGAAAATTATATAATAACCAAAATACCACAGCAGCCGTGAGAGAACACTCATTTTCAGGTATTTATAAGAAACTGCAGGAGAAATTTTCACAATATGCCATCTACGTTCCAACTTTTGATCTGTGCAGTGGCAGCTATAAGAATAAAAATGACCAGTTAATGAAGATTTTGCACTTTAAATTATAGATACTGAATCTGCACATACTCAGCAATTTCTTCAAATCTGCAATTAGCATGTCAAATCTGATATATGTCATGATGAGATGTTGACCAACCCAGAAAGTTTCTGTGTAATATGCTGACTATGAATTTCTATTGATTATAAAGGTTATGACATGGGATTTAAAAAACACTATTTGAGGGTCACCAATAACATTTCACTGCCAGTGAGCCTAAAACTGCACACTTGTGTTCTGTTCTTTAGGGTCCAAAAATAACAATTATAAAACAAAAAATTGGAACAACTACATTCTAATTATTTTCACAGATTAGAGTTGTCTTTCTACACTCCAGCCCATCAGTTTCTCAATTTTAGTTTGTTTCCTCTAGTATTATAATAAATAGCCACTCTCAGAGCATTAAATAAAAATAAGTACTGTGGTGTTATATTTTAACCAGGGTTGGGGGATTCCTATCAGTAAACCTATAAACAGATTTAGAAAGAGAAAAACCTTTAAACTAGTAAATATAGGACTTGACCTCTGTTTCAAATATCACATAGCCTAGAAGCTGGAAGAAGCTCCCATCCCATGAAGCTAGAGCAGATGCCTGTAGTAGAAACTGGTGAGAACTGAGAAGATAAATCTGTGAACTGTGGTCTCGTTCTAGAATGCCAAATGAGTTGGATCGTCAGAATTGTCTCAAGTAAAATCCATACACTAGATTGACAAACAAAGGATCTGAATGTATGTACATTTTCCCAAAATAGCAATGGGAAAAAAAAATAAAGCCTATTAATAAAAAAAAAGCAAATGAGGGCGGGGGGGAGAAAAAGACAATGCTGAAAACTCAAGAGAGGAGATGTCTGAAAAAGTTTTGAAAGTAGGCATGCCTTAAGAACTTATTATACATCAAGCTGACAATGCACTGTAGAATTGTATGCCTGAAACCTATGTAATCTTTGCTAACAGTTGTCACCCCAATAAGTCTAACAATAAAAATGAATTAAAAATCTATTGGCTTGGGCATTCTGACCCTGCCTGCAGATTGTGTTAACAATGCTACCATGATAAAATAAATTGGATATTTGAAACATGAAGAAAAAAAAAAAAAGAACAGTTATGACTTACTCTTAAAGAGAACACAAATAAGAAAAAAACTGAAAAAAGTAGCTCCAGAGGACAGGAAGTTTAAAAGTATTAATATTCTTTAACCCTTGTGCTGCAAATTTCGGATATATAGGAATGAATATTTCCATCCCCCGACTGTGGTTTTCAAGTTTACCCAACAAGTTCAAAAACAAAACAAAAACAGATGTACACTTTTCTATATTTTTGTGTTTTTCAAGAATAAATAACAACAGAAAATTTTTATACTTTAATGTATGTAATCATTTATTTTAATAAAATGTACCACTTAACTGTATTTACTTAAAAATGTAAGTACTGGTGTTATTGTAAAATTGTTATTCATTGTGAAACTGTTTCAAGGGCTTTTTTCCATTTACAAGATTTTTTAATATGTTTTCCCATGGCTTGTGTTATCAACAACAAAGATGTTTTGTATCCCATATTGTGTAACATTTTGTAATAAATTTTTATGTCATGAATGCCATTAGATTCTAGTTTATCTATACTTAAATCTAATTGATGTCACTTAATATGTTTTTGGTATTTTTTGCTAAAATTCATTATGATGGACAGTAAATATAGTACCATATAACAAAAATTTTAAATAAAAATAATGTCATTTCATACAAAGAGGCTCAAAATATTGTTATTAAAGCATAAAATCCTGAAGATATCAACTTATTTTTTGTGGCTTTTTGAAACATTTTGAAAAAATAACTTGAAGTTAATGCAATAAAAGAGTTAAGAAAACAAAATGTGTTGTTATAGAAGTGGCTATTAATTTCTTGAGGTAAAGTTTATATGTATAGCAAGTTTGTTCAACCCACAGCCCACCAACCACATGCAGCACAGGATGGCTTTAGATATGTCTCGACACGAATTTGTGAACTTTCTTAAAGCGTTACGAGATTTTTTTGTGAGGGGGCTCATCAGCTATTCTTGGTTTTAATGTATTTTATGTGTGGTCCAAGACCATTCTTCTTCCAATGTGACCCACTGGAACCAAAAGATTGGACATCCCTAATATATAGCATCCAGTATCAACAAGAACCCCATAATATTCATTACTGTCCAAACAGAAGTCATTGGCATGAGAATTGTTTTTCTGCACTACCAAATGATCCAACAACTCCACTTCTGGGTAATGCCCCAAAGAATCAAAAGCAGCTACTTAAAGAGATATTTATATACCCATGTTTATAGCAGCATTATTTAGAAAAGCCAAAAAGTGGAAGCAACTCAAATGTTCATCCACAAATGAATGGATAAACAAAATGTTATATATCTATATCTACAGATCTATATATAGATATAGATATATATCTCCATACAATGGAACACTATTCAGCCATGAAAAGGAAGAAAATTCTGAAACATGCTACATCATGGAGGAACGTTGAAGATATTATACTAAATAAAGTAAGCCAGTCACAAAAGGACAGATACTATACGATTAAACTTACATGAGCTACCTACAGTAATCAAATTTATAGAGGAAGAAAGTAGAAGGTTGGTTGTAAGAGGCTGAAGGGGAGGAGAAAATGGGGAGTTAGTATCTAGTGGGTACAAAATTTCAGTTTGGGAATATAAGAAAGATAGGCAGATGATGGTGGTGATGGTTGCACAACAAAGCAAATATACTTAATGCCACAGAACTGTATGCTTGAGCATGTGTAAAGTGGTAAATTTTGTTATATTTGTTATATTTATTTTACCACAATAAAACAAATATTGCAAAATGCATGGGTTCATGTGAGACCTAGTCACTCCATCTGAGCATTTATAGCAATGGGTAGAGAACACAGGATTATATATGTGTTCGTTTACTGTCCAGACACCTAACCCTCCTTTTCTGATCTAAAAACCACCCCCCAGCATTCTTAGTTGACAAATGTTCATGTTGGCCAATTTTGAATCTCCCACTAGTGAAAGAGTTAGAAACCCTGTTATTACCCTCAAAACCTTTAAAATAAAGTCCTACATAAGACCTTGATAGATCAAGTACTTAATAGAAGAATCACCTGGTTCAAGTGTGAGTGGGTCCTGAACATCACCAGAGTGTCTCATTTGTCTGCAGCTACATAGTTCGGTGGCAGATCCTAAGACTTGTGCAAAAGGCCCTCAGAAATATCTGAGAACTCCATGGGGCTATTGTGCTCCATCCCTGCTCCCAGCTCTTTGCAAGAATATATGTGACTGGTCACCATACGCCTCTCTTTCCAGTTTGCTAGCACCACTCTTCTCTAGTTTCATTTTATTGACACCTCATTTAGTCACCCCTGGAGAACTGACCCCAGATGTTTTATCTCAGTTTTGCAATTTAAGTCATAGATTTAGTAGATTAAATGATGCAAACACACACAGAAACAGAAGTGTTACACCCTCAAAACATTCTCTTCAGCAACCAGGGGAAATAAAGCAAAAGTAAATTGATCTTAATACATTGACTTCATCACTACAGCAGTTTGCCCTCATATTTGATAGTCTCATAATATGAATTACCATCTCTTTTGTGTATTAAGATAGACTTTTCCTATATACCAATTTTCTTTGGGGATGTCAATGCTTAATGAAGTATAAGTGATGAATATATAAATGAAGATATTCCACTTAAAATATTTGCCTTTTTTGCTTTCCTCAGTAGCTTTGGCAGTCATGAGATGATGTCCAGTTATTTACAAACCAACTAAACAGCACAGGAAACTGAGCATCTTTATACTCTTAGATACCATTGTAGGCAATATTTGTCAACTTTCCTGCATTAATTTCATTTATATAATGATAATATTGATTCTTTTAAAGAAACAAATACCTTTAACAAATAAAGTGTGAAATGTTGCATTTTCCCTACTCATTAAAGATGCTTGTATACAATGCCATAAATAAAATTCTGACTTCATACAAGTATAAAAGAAACTCCTTGTATAACATGTGCTATTTGTAACCCTCCCCCACTACCCCCAGACTTGCATTATTTTGAACCACTTACCCAGTCAAGGCCTAAGACTCCTCCTGGAGTTTGGAGAGAATCCACTTTGTGGTGTCAATTGCTCTTCTAAAACACACTTCTTTGTATGGAGTTCTCAAAAGCATTGAGCTTCAGTACAGAAAGCTCATTACATACACTATAAATAAGTAGCCTTGTTTTAGGATTCCCATGCTGGATAATCATCATTGTAAACATATATCCTTCTAAGCTTCTTTTCCCCTCAAGAGATACCATTTTGGTATGTATTAAAATCTTGTCTTCTTGAAAATCACTGACATTTAGTTGTAAAAATTTATAAGAGATGATATACAGCAGCTGTCCAGAAAGTACCCAGCCATGTAATATGAATAATAGAGGCATTTATTTTCTGGACAGCCCTCGTATGCCGAATATAAAATGAAAATCTTAAATTCTAAAGACTTCAGTAATAATAAGGATCAGACATCTCCAGTGAATTCTTAAACTGGGTTTTCAACTATTAAGTGGGCACAGAAAGTTGATTAAACATAGAGAAAATGGATAAAATTGCAAAAATATGATTAGAGGAAGAGAAAAGTAGATACCTATTTATTAATTAATAGGGTGCCTCAATATGTAGCTTACATTTGTATGTATATACATGTACAAACATATATACTTGTATTATTATACATAGTTGCTCATATAATATATATACATATGTCTAGAAATTATATAATTCAATAAACAACATCTATAAATTTCCTTTCCAGTTAACCTTTATAAATTTATCTTTTGGGAACAGATATTAAAGTCACCTATGCATGTAAGAAATGTGAAGAAAAGTTTTCAGCACAGCAGACATCAGCACTGGAAGAAAATCTTATTTGTTGCAAGTGATGGCAGGGTCAACTATGTTGGAAGTCTTGAACAGAGGACATTCTGACAATGACAAATACTTCTTGGGAAGTTCACCCAGGTCTTTGTTCAAAAGTGACAGACAACATAGACTCAATGTCATCTCCATGCAGGAGTCCATGGTTGATTCTACCATTCTCAGACCCAACCATGTTGATGTGGCCAATTCTTCCATGTGACTCATCATGTCGTACAGCTGCAACTGCAAGACTCAGACAGCTGCACCATGTCGTGCCACTGGAGGGACTGGAGTTACTCCTAACATGAATATGGAGCTGACAATATGGAGCTGGAGACAATGTTCTTCCAAGTTGCCCTACTGTTGTAGTCTGGCTTCTGGTCATACCAAAAAGGGGGCCAGTGCTTCCCTAAGGATGTTAACTTTAGGGACTCATGGCCCAAGAGCAAAGTCTCTCTCCTGGATTCTGGTCTAGCTTTGTTGATTCTCTGTGTACTAACAGATTTCTGTGAACCAAGGCAGTGCCTCATTCTTGTTACTGCCCCCTGAGGTTCCCAGTTGTACCTTGGCCTGATGTGTGTGCTGTTTGTCTTTAACATTACGTGTCACTTCTTTACCTTCTCTCTCACTCAGACCACCTCCTGAAAGCTAAAATTCCTTTGGCATATCTCTGTCTTAAAATTGTGTTTCAAGTGTGTCCCTGATAAAAGCTTCATTTTATTGCAATGTTTCCTAGGGAGAAAAAGTAATAGAGGCAATGGAGGGAGCACAGAAGAAGCTCAATGCACAGGAAAATCCATGACTTGAAGAGTCTCCTTGGTTGGATAACAGTTCATACAGCTTTCACTAAATGTCCTTGTAACTCTCACTGATGCTCTTTAAAAAAATTATTGCAAGTAGTTACTTATTCTGAAGTACTCATCACCACAGCGATCTGTGCAGTCTCTCCTGCCTCTCAAGAAGCATCACCGTCTAAAAGCAAGTAGAAAGCATTTCTGTCTTTTAGAAAAGAATCTAAAGTCTCTTCTCAAATACAATACTTGGCGAATTACCAGCATATAGTAGATGCTGAAAAAATGGTTTGAGGAATGTATAAATGAATTAATGAATTAGGCAATCAATCAAACAGAGCCATGAAGAAATTTTAATAAAACTAAAATTCCTATAACAATTTGTCAGATAGTCTAGATTGACATCTTAATGCACAGATAAAAAAATAAGTTTTTTTTCAGACAGTGTGAAATTAAATCCTTCATAGAGTTAAGCAGAAATGAACACCTTCTACAAAACCTTTGCATTACATGCTTCATTTTTTATTCCTTTTTGTGCCACTGGTATTTACATGCCTACTGTATTTTGCCATGTACTCCATAAGGTGCTCCCATGTATAATGTGCACCCATGTTTTGACCCAAACTTTAAAGGAAAAAAATCTTTCATTTTAATTTTTAATTAAAGTTTTATTTGGTTATGTTTAGATACTTGTTTTTTGTATTATCAAGAAATTTAAGGGGGTTCCCTGGTGGTGTAGTGGTTAAACTTCAGAGCTCTCAACGCCGCTGCCTGGGTTCAACTCCCAGCCAGGGAACCACCACCAAAAAAAAAAAAAAAAAAGAAAGAAAGAAATTTAAGCATTTATTTTTAACATATTATGGTACAAGAAATTTTACGTAACAAATATATAAAACACAAGAATAGATAAAAGGTACAAAAATTTTTTATGTAAAAATACAACAAAAAACCCATTATCATATTCCAGGGTATTTTGCATACAGATATTGTTATTGATTTCTAGAGTTACATTTTTAACTCATAAGCATAAATAAAAGAATTAAAAACATTTATATAAATACAAAATTAGTACTACTTGTGTGTAATATAATGTACATCCTTATTTATCCTTCACAAATTTGGGCAAAACATTGTGTATTATACACAGCAAAATATGGCATAAATGAATATAGTTTACCCTAAATTACCCGCTGATCTTTGAGATTTCTGTGAGCAAAGATATATTGTCTTGCTTTAATTTTGTTTCTCTAATTTATACATAGCCACTGGCCATAGTCTGCAGTCAGTAGAAGTTGCATTTTCAATTGGCCTAAAAAGGTACAATGATCTATAACTAAAAGTTTTGAATTCTTTAATGCAGAAATCCATACAAATAAAGGGGAAATGAAAGATAAAACAGTTTGGCTATACAAATTGTATTCTAAATGGGATTTAGTCTTCAAGCTCCTTGAAGATAAAGACTACATCTTATTTATTCCTATCTCTTGAGACCTAGTGTATGGCCTGCCCTATAGTACCCACTCCATTAGTTTGTTTATAATATTTATTAATACATTTAAAAGTTTTGTTAATAAATAATTGAAGAAATGATTCATTTTGGTCTATCCACAAGTAATTTCAGTGTTCATGTTTAGATTAAGGAATCTTAGAATAGAAAGAAGGTTAAAAATTGAGAGAGATTTTTTAACTTTCCAAGACTTTGTAAAACTGTTAATTATGGTTCACATGGAACCAGTAGAAGTTATGGCTTAAGCCAGAGAAGTCTACTATAGGCAGGATAAAATTAGTTACCTTGATTTCTTATTTAAATTTTTTGGCCTTTGTGTAAGATAGAAACAGAAACAGATTCTTCAATTATTGCCACAAACTTAAATGAAAAACTATACATTGTTATGCACAGAATGGGGAAAAAAATGGGTAAGACAGTGACTTCCCAGCTTCCTGCAGTAAAGGTAGTGATTTACATCATTGTGTCTTGTCACTCTTCAGCGCAAAGAGCCTTGATATCTCCTGTGCAATTTCTGATTCCTTTTCCTTCCGTCATTGACATATCAAGCTACTTCCTCATAAACAGAAAATAACCTTCTAGCACATGCATAGAACAAGTCTGTGTCCTTAAAATATAGGGGAGGGCAGTTTTTTTTGTATATGTCCAGGCAAAACACCACACTGGATTTTCCATTAAAACAACGTACGCCACTTAAAACTGTGAAAGAAAAGCTTTTTCAGAGAAAACATGATGGATTTAGGCCTAAATGCAAAAAAATAAAAACTCTTTCAAACCACCTCAAAAATTATCTGCCAATAGATTTTAAAAACATTAAATTCCTTTTTCTTTTTCTCCTTCCTTCTGTCATGTGTAACTATTACGCTCTCACTCAGGAGTGACATTCAGCCATAATCTCTCTTTACTTTGTATTGTTGGAGTAGCTTTTAAATTTTTTTAAAGATTTTTAGTTATTTTTTTTCTTGACATGAAAACTCATAGTGCCTACTATGGAGTTGCACAGAATCCATAGCTCAGCCACTGAAGACATCAAAGCACTGACATTGCAGCAAGAGAGGGAGTTTTGAGGTCCTGGAGCATCATTATGTATGTAAAGAGAGGGCCCTCATTTAGCTTGAGACAAAGATGGCAGACAGCGTTTAGGTTGTGGCCACTAGAGGCGCCAGCCCGCAAACCATGAAAATCTTAAAGCAATTAGCATTTTGATAAATGCAATGGGATTCTTGTATTTGTGTAGAGAAGAGTTTAGTCTTTCACCATCTGAGCTAAAATGAAACTCTTCTCTGGGGCTGTGAGTCATTAAAACCACGTATCAAGGAGTGATAGAGACCCTCAGCATTTTACTGTTCTTAATCCTGCCCTTCTCCAATGGCTCCCGTGAATCTCTTCCTACTCGCCACAGAAACCAAATATATCACTACAGTGCTGTGACAAATTTCTCTGAGAAGGCTAATCAAATAGTGGGAAAGTGCTTTTTGTTGTTGCATTTTAAAGAAGACTTCAGAGGGTAAACTGAATCCAGAAGAGAATGAACTGGAAATGTTATGTTTTTAATTTTAATTAACCATCTTATGTCTTGATCTACACACACAGTTTATTTTTGAGGCTGAGAAGCATTGCCGCTGTGTGCATTTGCTTTGTTGAGGTCAGTCACCTTTCCTTCTCATGCAGACAATAACATATGCAAAAAATTCAACTCATACAAATGTACCCCAGAGGAAAATCAATGCTTTTTTGGTCATGCCAACCTAGTTATTTTTCTTTAATGATTTTGGGCTAACTACACACAGTCGAACAATGTTCACTAGAAATAGATTAACTCGGCCTTTCAGTGGATGTGAGCTGGCTTCCAATGTTGGTTATGAAGACAAAAGCTGGCCAAACAAAAGCTTCTCCCCTCTCTTTCGTGGCTTTGATGCTGCTTTTCAGCCCTTCTGTGCAGTGACAACCTCATCGCTTTTGATTGATCTGAGAACCTGTGCACTCGTATTCCGTGAAACTTTTTGTCTTGGTTTCACTGGCATCTATTTTGCATTCAAGTCTGATATCTGTGACTTCATCATATCCATGTCCTGCCACCAGATACAGAAGCGCTTTGTTCGGCCCCTCTTCATGCTGGAGCAGTTTTTCCTAGGGGTTGCTTCTTGTTCTCAAACATGAAAATGTGCGAAGCATAAAACTCCAGCTGTGAATACTTACCTCCCTGCAGTGTTAAAAAGTTCAATATACAAAACACCTGGTTTCAAGTAAAATGTACATCAAGATATACGGCAAAGAGACAGATTTAATATACCCCATAGGGCCCTGAGGCAGTTTTTAAATTAAAGACACAACACACTTTTTTTTCAGGTAAGAGTTTACTATTTTACAAATAATGGACCAATAAGCATCATGAAGTCCAAGAGAAAGTTGTAAGAAAATGGTGGGAAGGATCATTGTCATGTAAATGAAAATCACACTCAGAGATTACTTAGACACTTTGTAAATGCATTCCTGGTCAGTAAAATTCTTTTTACAAGCGATAAATGTGGCCAAGAGCCTCAGTGATTTAAATTCTGTGGGGAATAGTAGCCCTTTTAACTTCCATGACCTCCTAAATGTTCATCATGAATATAAGTTATTCACAAGGAGATGAAGTGGTAGAAGAGCTATTTTAATGGGAAGTACTTTCATGTCTTCTTTCTTGTAAAAATTCTATATAACTGTAAGTAATTATTATTAAAGAATAATTAAATAATTATTTTATGCACTGTTTTTAAATCCTCTAGAAAGTAGACTGAACATTATTAGATGGAAAAAAAAGTATAGAAAAAAATGTTGGGAGGGAAAGCATGAAGCCGTCAGGAAACATTTTACTGTGACTTGTTATAAGTTGTTAAATTGAAGAAAGTATCTTTAACATTTAATCTATTTCTAGTAAGTGGAATGAGGTGAATGTCTGGAGATGTGTAAGAAATCGTATCAATGTAGTACATTCTCTTTCAAAGAATATGCCAGAAACTCCAGCAGAAAGTAAGTGTACTTGCTGTTCTTGCTTTCCCTTCTTCTCCATTCTTAGCTGTACATCCTCCTCCAGCCTCTCTCTTCTGCTTTTTTGGCCTAGATAGGTAGGCTAGTTCAGAGCCAATTCCTGTGCAGACATCAAACCGCTTTCTATTGTACTTAATGTGCAGCAGTATGGATCATTCCCCAGAGATCACTTTAGAAAAAAAGGAGAGGAAAGACTAACTTCATCACTGTAAAATACTCACATGCATGTAAGATGCAATCGTTAAAGCTCAGACCCTGTGGCGAGCTAGCACGTGTGAACTCACATCTCACCGTTCCTTCTGCCGTCAGTGGGCTGAGTCAGTAATGGATGCCGTCTCCTTATCTGGGAAACGGGAACGATGTTAGTGGTGAGTTCATCATGTTTTGCAGAAGACAAGATGAGTTAGAATAGCAAAAGGTGTTGGAGTGGTATCTGCCACATAATAAATGTCAGAACTCTTAGCTGAATTTGTCATCATCACCATCATCATCACCATCATGTACTGATTTTAGTGAACACTTCAATTCTACATTATATATACATCTTCCCAATAAGTTTGACTCTATTTTACCTAATCCTTTGCTAAGCTTTATTTACTATACTTGGCAGAAATGAAAAGATGTTGATGTTATGTATAAAATATTGATGCAGTCATTCTGCAATTATGTACTCATCACAATCCAAGGATCTTCAACCTCCAGGATACTCTCCTTTTGAAATAAGGAAGCTGCACTGGGCTTGGAATTTGGGCAATCTAGATGCCAGGAATAGTTCTACTTTTAGTTTACAGTGCATAAAAATGAGGTATCACTTAACATCTCTGAACTAGAAGTGTGTACTCACAGCCCCATTTGTTTGTGCAAGGATGCTCTGGAATAGTTAAAACATTTCTCTAGTCAGTTAGTTCCTGTGCTCTCTGCAATAATCATTCTCACAACAATAACCAACTCTCTCACTTCTCCATTCGGCAAAGTTAGATGAACTTGCCCGGGCAAACAAAGGTCACTGGATAAAGAAGCTCTCGGTGTGTTGCTCCCTGCGTCAGTAACCTCCGTTCTTCCTGTTTAACTACAGGGATGTTTTTCCTTTACGTCTACAGTCAGTCTAGCAGCCTATGTTTCAGTACTCTTCAGTCTTTCTGCTTCCATTTCCACCACATTCTAGCTTATTCTCAACACAGCCACAATCAACCTGGCAGCCAGATAATGTCTCCTTTCTGCAGAAAACCTTCCACTGACTGGGTCTCACGCAGTAAACACCGAAGTTCTTCTCATGGTGGGCAAAGCCCTAGGGCTGTAGTTCCCAAGATGTGCTCCCTAGGTGAAGCATCAGCACCCCTGGGAACTTGCTAGAAATGCAAACACTTGGGTTGCACCTAGACCTATGGAATAAGAATCTCTGGGAGCTGAAAAAGCTACATTTTAACCAACCCTCCAGGTGATTATGACACATTCCTCATCTTTTAGTCTGTAGTATTCTCATAGTTCTTCATTTTCATCAAATACCTAGACAGGCTCCCATCTCAGGGCAGTTTTACTTTTCATTTTCTCTACTTAAAACACCATTCACCCACATGAAGTCATGATCTAGTTCTTTGCCTTCTATTTATTTACTCAAATGCCACCTTTTCAGTAAGGATTGTCTCAAGCACCCTATTTTATATTGCATCTTCCCCGATGTGTTTATGTTTGATTTCCCTTCCTTGTTACATCTCCATAGCATTTATTATCTTACCAAATGTAAAATATTTTACTTACTATGTTTGCCTCTTTGCAACATGCATTTCTCTCCATCTGTATTATTTTCAGCAAAGCTCACGAGACTATTACTAGGCCCTGGAGTGGTGAAAGGGCTGTTTCAAGACTGTCGTGTGGTTTGTCTTTGGTTTGATGGGTCCCATCTGAGCTTCACCTCATGGACACCCCAGTTTTTCTTTTCAGCAGTTCATGTCTGTATTTTTCAGCTTTTACTGTGTCAACAAGGAACCCCCAAATTTTAAGGTCTTAGCCAATCCTATTTTTCTTATTTAAGGTCACTTATTTAAGGTCACATGGCGACTTTGGGGAAGGTGCGTGTCTGTTAAGCTCTGCTGGGCTTTGCTGGACTCGGCCAAGATCAGCACTACGTGTCTTTTTGTTACGAGATGCCAGTTGAAGCTCAAGGAGCAGGGAGATGTATGCATGGGGGTGGGGTTGTACTTGCAATGTTTCTGAAAGTTTTTGCTGAGATGTTACACACATCATACCCACTCACATCCCACTGACCAAAGCTAGAAGCTTGTCTAAACCCAAAATCTACAGGAAGTGAATATATTCTTTCAACCAGGCAGGCTGAGGGGAAGGAAGACTTGGAACAACACGTAAGTCGCCCTACCTGCATTCTTATCCACAGGGAAGGCAGTGGGAGGTGTGAGTGTCATATGCAATAAAGCTTCTATGTCTGGATTTTACCTCGAATTATAAGATTAAGTTTTCTACCATAATGGATATTTGGACATATCCAGTGCATAGCTACTGATTTGTTAGCTATCTACTTATCTATCTCTCTATTTATCTATCACCTGTTTATGAGTATATCAATATTTACATTTTTTGCACTACCTAGAGCAGATATGTTAAAATGTGCTTCAGAAATCAACAAATACAATTATGAAATTCATTCTTTTTTAAAAAATTACCAGTATGTCTAAATTGATTGTTAAATTTATGATTTAAAAAATTTAAATATGAACAATTATGAACATTTTCTGAATTGTAATGTATCTTTGAAATTTATGTTGACTCAAAGCGGAGTAATTTAGTTGAGAAACAATAAGCCTGAGAGAAACAGAAATTTTATTGGTTAAAATTTCCAGTTTAGCAGAATATACAATCATTAAATGTTCTTCATCTATTAAAGGACATTATTTTAGATTTATAATTTTAAGCAAGGTTTTATTGTTAAGTAATTATATTAATAACAAAGTTTTGAAAAGGACAATGGTCATGAAATTCTCAAGTCCTTGGTCTATCCTTGTTGGGTTAGTATGTCCTTAAATTTAACTTTACATTGGTATATATAGTTTTCTTTATAAAACAAAGTTTCAAATGGGCCAAGAAGAAAAGATCCTTTGATAACTGTTAACACTTCAACAATTTTATTTTAAACAAGAAGAGATGTATATCCCCCTCCACTCTACCCCACCCCTTTCAAGCTAAGAAATTGTATTAAACCTGAACTATTTATTTCTCTTATACTAAATTAGACTATTTATTTATAAGACTAAAGAAGATATTAATATGAAAACCTCATATTACTTTATTAATGGCAGCTTTGGTTTCTAACTAATAATCTTAAATTTAGCTTTGCATTGACTAAAGCATCTATTTCCATAAATTCTGTTTCAGGTAGAGGAGGTATGATATCTATATACTGATAGGTATACCACCAGGGAACCCCCCTATATACTGATATTAATATCTCAATTTTAAAAGTGAACAAATTAGTCCCAGGATGAAGTAAAATGATTTGCTTATCCTCACTCCCACAACTGGTACTGTATCTAGAAATTATTTTATTAATAACAGCTCAATTACTGGGCTAATACTAGAATTGTAAGAAGAACCCATACCAAACATTCTAATTCAATGTCAACAAAGGAGAAGGAGCTATGGGGAGACATTTTGCTGCATGCTTGCTATACACAGTGTTTATATCAATGTTCAAGTACAATATTTTAATGGCTTATTCAGGGGGGATACTGCTAATGTGAGATTGCAGAGGGGTAAAGTTGAGCCTCAGAAGCTCTTTCTATATTTCCAATCTACATGATGGGTCACTTGGGACAGGTTGTTTCAACCTTTAATATCTCTACATCTTTGAACTTTCAAGAGAATGCTACAATAAGCTTTGTAATATAGACTACATATCGATTCCCAAGAATAATAAGAACCTTTAGATAATGATCATTTAGTCAACTCTTTTCTCTATAAGTGTAATTAGAGATGAGCTACATAGAAATGCCTCATAGCTAATTTTAGAGAAAAATTTCTTAATACCTTGAGTTGGTCTGGGAAAAATGTGCAAAGTTGATATCTGGGCAGAATATATTTTAAAATCAGTGCACCATACTGGCAGCCCATTCACAAACACTGCAGGCTCCTCGATGCGTCCCAAAGCTGCTGAAAACAGAAATTGGATTATGCCATAGGTGTCATTTAAACTCACAGTGAAAATAGTCTGATAAATGTCAACCTGCCACTGGGCTGCTTAGTTTTTCTATTTTGCTATGAGCCAATGTGATAAGGTACAATTTATTCAATATAACAGTATGAACAAGCAAATATTTAATAAATCCTGATTAAAATCCATTGCCAGATAATAATACAGCTTCACTATCTGTGACAGCTTACACCAATGTAAGGATTGCAGAGACCTGAATTTGGAGAGATGGCTTGAATTTGAGCTCATGGGGGCTCAATTCAATGAAATCACTTCACAATGCATTCTGTTAAAAAAAAGTAATGAAAAGATTGAGATGTAATTGGCTAGTATTAATATTTCTTTACATGATGAGGAAACACTGAAGCTCAATAACTATTTCTGTGGATACAGACTCTTGAGGGGTGGCATGCAGAAGTGCTAGTGGGCTACAGTGTGCTCAGGAGAACCGTCTATAACAGAGGGAAGAAGGTTGGAATGGGCAGAATGAAGTTGACATTGCACTATGGTTGCAACTGAGTCCACAAGAAGTGTTGGAACTGTAATGACCTTTAAAAATGATCTGAAACTGGAGCAAAAGAACTCAAGCCTTAAATCTCCATATTTGTCAGTCTGTCACTGGCAATGGGCTGCCCCTTGAAGGGAATGTAACCTCAGGTGAGTCAGTTCCCACAGCTGAAAACATTTCCCAAAGACCATCGCATCTCTTCTCTCTCTGAAGCCAATGTCCACAACATGTGGTAGACAGGTGTGTGGGTCCTGAAGTGGGTATCTTGTAGGAGAGGCCTCATAGTGTCCACTTATGTCTGTATAAACCATCTCAGAAAGGTCATGTGTGCAGAGTGAGATTTTTACCCCAATAGCTCATAACCCATTAAATCTACTCAGGAGACAAATTGTTTCTAGGCAAAGTGTGAAATTGAATATAGGATAGCATGGAGAACCAGGGGTCTCTCATAAAGGTGTTCACTGCCTGATAAATGCTGGCACCCACTTGCTTTTTTCATTATTAGATCAAATCTTTATGGTTAATATTAACCCTCTCTTTGGCTTGTGATTCTATATTCTAGCTCATTAACCAATTACTAGTACTGCATCTTTATATATTCATATATATTTATATATTCATATACCTTTATATATATATTCATACATAATGTGATGCCTGTAGGACACATCAGGCCATGCTTCATATGCATGAAGTTTGGAGTTCAGATCAGATTACTTCATAATCCACACATACATTTCACTTGTGCTCAATTCTGGTGTGACCAGCACCTTTAATCTACATTTAATCAACCATACAACATGTACATCACATAGAAACCAACTTTTAAGGCTGAATTATTTAGCACTTTTCTTCTATAGTTATAAAAAGGAAGGACATACAATCCAAATAATCTCTGAACAAGAATCCTTAGACACTGACTGTTTTGAACACAGCAGCTATCTAGATCCTAACCACAGAAGTGTTGGTTCTAAGATTCCCTAACATGTGAGGTGTGAAGGTTGAGATGAGATCTGGACATTAGGGGACCAAGTTTGAGAACCACAGCACTGGAGAATCTTCCTTTGGATGTAGGATGTACTTGGAATTAACTTCATTATGCATTTGCATTTTGCTGTCCCACAAAGCAATATTTTGGATATTTTGGATAAAAACTACATATCCAATTTTATCTCCAACTTCTATAAGCTGTTGCCGTATGTAATTGTGTGTTTGCATATATACATATCAGAGGCCACAAAATTTGTTCACTTCCCAAGGGACATATGATAAGTTTCAGATACTTAAGAGCTGCCGTTCAGCCTGGGCAGCAGTTGTGGCTGGTGCTGTGTGGCTGTGATGATAAATGTTTGTTTAAAGTGAGGTGAACGGGGTGGGGTTCTTAGTGGTTGTGTGCTTCTTGATGACTGGGCTGTGTTTTATTCACCATTTACTCCTTCCACTGCATACAATGGATGCTGTATAGTAGGGATGCTATTTTTTGTACTATATAAATAGGATATTTCTTCTGAACTTTTGTTGGCTCCTTTTTAAAATACTCAAATTCTTGGGAAAACATGACTCTGAGGGTATTGAGAGCCAGAGTCTATGCAAGGCTATGCACCTGTGAATGTACAATAAATCTTGGTTGACTGGTTGACTAGTGTATACAATACTTCTATGGTTCCCTCGAAGATCAAGCAATGGACTAAATAATCTTGCAAGGTCTCCTCCAGGCTAATAATTCCACTTTTGTCTTTCTAGTCACAGATGAAAGATGATACTGAGAGCTATAATATTGCCTGTTTCGACATGTGAACTTTAATAAATGATGCATGGCATATTATGCTTTCTACTTTAAGCACACATGTAGATGGCCCTTTTATTAGCAACTGTGCCCCAGATGCCACTTTGACACCATTGGTCAGGTACTTCACCTCATGAGTTTAATGGAACTTTGAACAAAAAGTAGTCTCATACTAAATTGCTTCAGGCCAGGTCTGTGGTTGTTACCTCTCAGAAATCACTGTTTGTGGGGGATGCCTCCCAGCACTGTATGTTCTTACATTGACCTCATGACTTTCAGAAAGTCAAAGGTCCTTGGGATTTGGTAAAGAGATGCAGAACTAAATATTCCTTTCTTTTTTTTGCTCTCATTCTCTGTGTGAATATGGAATATATGCCAAGTCAAAGAATACCAGTAAATTATAGAAGATTATTTTAAACCAGTAATAAGTGACCTATACTCCTATTATCCAGAAGCTATTGTCTTCTATTCAAAATACAGTATATTTTCTTATAATTATTTGCACATGTAAAACATGTTTTTGTATGTATGTATGTATGTATGTATGTATATGTTCAGTTGGTATCTTGCATGTCAAATTTTTATTTTGATCTTTCATGTTATCATATTATACTTTTGTTAACATTTTGGGGGGTTCTGAGTGCTTTTATCTCTCACAGCTGGTCTTCTATAGTACATTCTTTGCTTCCTTCTCTACACTGTTACTCATTTTCCATCTGATCTTTGAAGTCTTCATCTTACCACCCCACAGAAATTGTGACGTTCTCTGTGTCTTACAGGACATCTTTCATTTAAAGTTTCTGTTTACTTCCACCATCACAGCACACGAGACATATGAGATTCTTTGGTTGTTTTCCTAAATTAAGTCTCTCCTCTCTCCTTTCTCCTGTCTCCTCTGTTCTGCTCTCTCTCTTTCTCTTTTTCCTCACTATTTTTATGTTTGGCCCTTAATGTTGGTGATTCTCCAGAGTTCCTTTGAGCTCATCTTTCCTTTTTTTTCTTCCCAGTTGTCTTATTTATATTGAGATTGACAACCTACTTCTTATCTTCATCCCCCATCACCGTGATTTTCATTCACAAGTACCAGTCATCCTAGTATTTATTGAGTTCTTGTTACTTGTCCCCCACGCTTGTATTCCTTAGGCATTCTAAAGTAACACATCATACCTGACAGAACTTTTGCAGTCAAAAGATACAATTTAGCTAGAACCTACTAAACATTAGGCACTTAAAATTCAAAAGGATCTCAGATTTTATTGTTAGCCAGCCCCAAACTTTTTCACTTTTCTGTATTCCCTGCCAAGATTAAAAACCTCTTTAGTCAGGTAAGAAAAATCATTCTCCACAGACCCCCATTCTCTACCCCAGGTAGCTCACATTTTTTTTCTTGTGTCCATCTTTTCTCTTCATCTTAACTTCAATGCCTGGTCATCTCCAGAATTACTGCAATAATATTCTAAATGTCTTACCTTCTTTCTGCTTTGCTCCCAATAATATTTACTTCAAACTGCTAGCAAAGTGAGCCTCACTATAAAAATGCTTATTTATCCATTTAAAAAAAATGAACAAAAATAATGATGGCAAAAGAATGGTGGATTCTCATTGCTCAATAAATTACAATCTATTGATATGTGATAGCTCAATCTAGCTATTCAACTAAGTGTAAAATATAATTAACTGCAAATGAAAGAGTTTTTGAACTGTATCTTATAACAAAATGATTTTAATAAATATTTCTATCTTTGAGTTTTGATGTAATACTGTTGTATGTGAAATTGCACTATTAAATTTTCTTTAATCAGGTTAACCACACTATGGGAAACATGGTTTAAAAAGGCAATGTGACACAGTGCCTAAGATGTTAGACTGAATAGAAATGAAATATTTGAATTTCAGGTCTGCAAGTAACTAACTATATAAATTTAAACACATTACTTTATTCTTGAGTTTCCCCATTTGTAAGATAATGATGGTGCAGATAAAATAATAACCTAAATAATAGGATCTTTATGTTAATTAGAGAAGTTACTACAGGAAGAGCACTTATTACAAGCCTGGCACAGAGTAGGGGAACTATATTTTGAGTACTCATTACCTGGTGATAGTTTATGGAATTCACAAATATGTATCAGGAGCATTGAAACAAGAGATTTCACAAGAAAAACTAACTTCTTAACAGACACGTTTAAATGTTCTCAGGATTCTCCCATTAAATATTTAAATACTTTTTCAGTTGATCTTTGAGAAATCCTATATTAACTAAAATTGTGTTAATACTTTCTACTAACAAAAGAAGTGAAGTATGTTAGTAGAGGCACCAAGATCTCTGGACTGGATTCACAGCCTTCTTTTTCCTTTTCTATCATCGACCAAGCTGTGTAGACTCTGGGCCTGAGTTTTCTCATCTATAAAAGAAAACTACTATCTTCTTCAAAAATCCATGATGATTAAAGATAATGACTGCAAAGTCCATAGTTCAAAGTTGGTGGTAAATAAATGGTAGTGATGATTTTCCATAGCAGTTTGTTTCATTCATATGTAAAATCATACAAGTGATAGCATGCTATATAAATAAATAATGCAGCCATGTTTTGGAATATTTGAGATGATGTCCAACCTTATTTTTACATAACCCAGAAAAGAGCAAGTTTGTTCTGTTCACTAAACATCCTTCAAGTATTGGAATCTCTCAGGCTGAGATCTAGGTGGCTCCAAGCCAGAGCTAAGCATTTATAGGGAAATAAGGACCATTTTGGACAATATAAAGAATTAGAATTTAGTTTTGATTTTGACCTTTAAGACTTATAAAAAAGTGTGTGTGTGTGTGTGTGTGTGTGTGTGTGTTCTATTAATGTTTATAGTTGCTGATCATATCTCTTTCTTCATTTATTTTACTTTTCCTTTTCAAAGAAAAACATTCTAGATTATGTATGGCAAAAATATCCAATTTTTTGGCTTTCCTGGGCCATGTTGGAAGAGGAACAATTGTCTTGGGCTACATATAAAATACACTAACATAAGTGATAACTGATGAGTTAAAAATGAGATCACAAAAAAATTGTAATATTTTAAGAAAATTTACACATTTGTATTGGGTCACCTTCAAAGCCATCCTGGGCCGAATGTGGCCTGTGGGCCTTAGGTTGGACAAGCTTGATGTATGGTGATTTGTATCAGTGGACTTTGATTCACCTAAGAGTCTGCTACAAAATAATAATTAGATGGCAACTTCTGACAAAATAAAAATGTATCAATGAGAGTTTCCTTACCAAGATACTGAATCAGGAAGATTTCTATAAATCTATTTATTTCTTTCAAATTAAGTGTAAAATAACTTTAGACTGAGTTAATCCTGCTAATGCATATAAATAATCATGAAAAATGGATTAAGGCATTTTTAGTTGAAATTTTCTAAAACCATGTGATGGCACATGATTTGAGTTTATATTGCTTTACTATAGATCAGTTTAAGATTCTTTAGAAACAAATTCTATTTATAATCTTGACAAAAAGTCAAAAGATTAAAATTTAAACTAAGGCTTTTGCTGCATCTTCTGAGAAACCTTCACTCATTGTTTTCTCCTTACATGTTTGTCTATAAGCTCTAACTCACTCCACCACATGTGGGGGTGAGGGGAGAAAGGCATTTAATCTTATTTAATTCCCAGCAACTTTTGTTTTCTTTCCACCTTCCCTAAAGATATTGGTCATCATTCCCCACTTACCGAACCACTTTCCAGGTGTATTATTTTAAAATAGCATTATACTTTCTAACTGCATATGAGATAAAGTGAAATAATTCATAAACGTCTGCTGATTTCTTAAAGACACTTCTGGAGAATTCAGACAAAGGCAAAGTTTACTTTGTTTTGTTTTCACCAATCCAAATTTTAAATATTATATGGATAATGCAGATTTTTTAAAAATAATAATTTTACTATTCAAGCTGAGCAGATATCCTTGGGTAGTTTAGAACAGAAGCAAGTGTCACAGGTTTTCATTGGGAGGGGCTCTACAGAGGTGCAAATATAAGGCTGGGGACCTTGAAGCTCCCCTTCCTGTCCACAGGTCAGCTGCACAGCTGATCCCATGTTGCCTTTGCTTCATTATCCAGATGCTGTCATTGAGTTTGTACCAGGTCTCAGCCCTCTAAATATGCTTCTTTCAATTTAGATTGCTCATGCAGAAGGCCAAGGCCATTTTCACTGATTCTATTGTCTATATTGACAGTCATGTTCAAAAATGAAAATTGGACCTTCAGAGAGGAAAAGCCCTAAGTACACACCCAACATTATCAGTTCTTATACAAATTAAGCTAGTGAAAGCTGGCAAGAAATGGGCAGTCATTATTTCATGCAAAGGTAGCACAAAGTCCTACTTTCCTGTAGCTTTTACAACCATTAGAGTCAAAGCTAATAAATGCCGTTGCTATTTTATTTCTAGTACAATTACTGCACTTTGACAAAATGCACTAGAGGTTCTTTCCCAGAAAAAGGCAGTGCAGTAATGCAGCTTTATACTAATCAAAAGCAATTCTGGACAGTAACATTTATGAATATAAAATTCTTTTCTATTATATTCAGGACAGAGTGTGATGGTGGCTTTCTGCAGAGCTGCACGGGAAATCTCAGAAGTAATTTACTGGTCATAAAATACATACTTAATTAGAAAATAAGGTTTAGTTAATAAATTTACTCTGAAATGAATGATAATAGGATGACAAAATAAGTGGATTTTACCTTTATGTGTTTCATAATTTTTCTTTCCTGAAATGATGATCAAAAAAAGTGACTACATTCTTGTGTATAACAGTTTCCGGTGGTTCTTGAAAGAATTATTAGGTATTCTTTATAATGTTTAATTTATAACTGTCTTTTAATTATAAGCATTTATATAGGCATATTTCTATTACAATTTATTAAATATAAAAAGGAAAACAAGTCCCAGAACCTTTTTAAAGAGAAGCATTCTTTGCAGTGAATGTGTCTGGATGGTTTACTGTTTTATTTTGCTTTTCTAAAGACAAATTTTGATTTCTAAGGAAGGACCAGGAAAATAGCTTCCTTCTTTTTTCTTTCCTTTCCTTTCCTTTCCTTTCTGTTCTTCTTTTTTCTTTCCTTTTCTTTCTTTCTTTCTTTCTTCCTTTCTTTCTTTTTTTCTTTAATTTTGTATAACTTTGAGAACAACCAACATAGGTATAATTAGTTTTGAATTTTGTCATTTAATTTTCAAAATGTGAAAAGTATTCTTTTGCTTATATTTTATTTTTTAAAATTCTTACTACTTACTATAGCATTAAATTTTCTAGTCAACATTATCAACTAATTTCCAATTAGTAATTCAATTCATTTTCACAGCAATCTTAAAATGAATACTATAGCGATAATCATGATTATACCCATTACATTGATGAGAAAACCAAGGCACAGAAAGGCTTACTAATTTGACGAGGGTCATCCAGCTAATGAGTGGTAGGTCTGGAACTAAATATATGTAGTACAACACCAAAGTTCATGTTTAAATCCTTGATGAATGCTGATTTTTTTATGGGCACTGCTGTCCATACACTTCGTAGATAAAGAACTTGCAACTTGTAATTATGCTACCCTGAGCCAGATACTGAGGAGTTTCCCATAAACAATGAGATATAGTCAAGAATTGTACTGACCAAAAAAGAAAAAATAAAATAAAACAACGCAGTAATGTTTGGCAATCATTTTCATTTGTGATTATTTTTATTCAGTAAATATTCATTGAGAATAAGTTCACCCACATTTTTACTTCTTACTCATAAAAGTTGTGTAAGAATATCATTTTTACTTGCATTTATGGTTACTTGTCACTGCAGATTTATCTGTATTTATGCTTTTATCTTCTTATTTTGAATTTAAGAACAGTTGGTGTTTGGTTTACCAATTTCCCACCTCCTTTTCTTTTTATGTAATCTATTTCCACACCAATTTGCATACTTCTGCAAGAAACTGGAAATAAATTCATAGAAAATCTATGTAGAAAATGTCTTAGACCTCCTCAGTGAGCATAATGGCCTATTGCAATCATAAAATAGTGAATGGCTACAATATACCCATAAATATTTATGCAAAAGTATTGGCTACGTACAAGCAAAATGAAAGCAGGAACAGGTCAACAGAGTCCAGCACAAAGTGCTGTGAATTTGTTTAGATGGGAATTAGGGAGTGTTATTTCTATATTTTTGGATATTTTAGTTATAGGCACAGTTTTGTATCTGTTACATCCAGTGTACAGTTATCTCCTATACTCTACAAGATAGTGAGTAGCAGAAGAGAGATTGTAAATTCAGCCTGTAAGAGAGAAGGGCTGCATTATTTTTTTTAGGAGTCATTTAGTGATGTGAGAGAGGATTTGCAAAAATTATAGAGAAGAGGTAATCCGAGAGAAAAGAAAAAAATATATATGTGTAAGTATAGAAAATACAGTGTCAAGAAGACCAATGAATGTAGAAGCTTAGGAAAATTAAAATTTAAATATAGGGACTTGTCTAACAATACTAAATAGAGGAGAGGTGTTTAAAATATTGATTAAAATTTTAAAATATTTTAAGATATAAAAAAAGTACAGGTTATCTGGTTATTCTCTATCTTAGTCCAGACTACTATATCAAAATATCACTGACTGAGTAGTCTAAAAAAATAGTTTTAACTCTCACAATTCTATTTTTTATTGTTATTTTATTGAGGTGACATTGGTTAGCAAATATTACATAGGTTCCAGGTGTACAATTCTATAATACATCGTCTGTGTTGCTTTATGTGTTCACAACCCAGAGTCATTTCTCTTTCCATCACCGTATATGTGACTCCACCTCCCTTCTCTCCCAACCCTTTCCTTTTACCATTAGGTAACCACTAAACTATTGACTGTACATGAATTTTTGTTTCCTTCTTGCTTTCAGTTTTATATTCCACATATGAGTAAAGTCATATGGTTCTGAGTTTTTTTCCTGTCTGGCTCATTTCACTTATCATGATGATCTCAAGGTCCATTCATTTAGTTCAAGAGAGTAGAAGTCCCAGATTAAGACAGTGTGGTCAGATGAGAGCCTTTTCTGGGTGACAAACTGCTGCCTTCTTGTATCCTCACATAGCAGAAGGGGATAGGAAACTCCCATGAGCCTCCTTACAAGAGGATTAATCCCATTCATGAGGCCCCTCTTTGCCCTCATAATCTAATCACTGCTCAAGGGCCCTAAATCCTAATTACATCACGTTGGACATTAGCATTTCAACATAGGAATTTTGGAGATACACAAACACTAAGCCTATGGCACTAAGATATCTGAGTTAGCAGTATGCTAAATTAGAAAGACTTTGCAAGCTGTTACAGAAAAAAACACATGTTGAGGGAATGATCACAATGAGTATAACAACACAATTTGAAGAGTTTGACTATTAAAGACATGGGAAAGTAAGAGAGTAATTTGAAAAAAAGAATCAATGGATTTTTAAATGGAAAAGTTTGAAGAACAAATTCATAAGAAGATTGACACAGTAAGTATGAAATAAAAACATTACATAAGTATGGAAATAATACACTTCTGGAAGCAAAAAGTGGTGGGATTATTTTAAGATGAGAAGAAACATCTCTTCCTCAGAACTTTTGCAGATGTATGTGAATGGATGTGGAAATAGATTACTTAAAAAGAAAAGGTGGTGGAAAATTGGTAAACCAAACACCAACTGTTCTTAAATTCAACCTAAAAAGATAAAAGCATGAATACAGATCAAACTGTGATGGCAAATAATTGTGAATGCAAATAAGAATAATATGCTTACAACAACTTTCATGAGAAAGAAGAGAAAATGTGGGTAGGCTTTTTCTAAATGAATATTTACTAAATTAAAAAATCACAAATGAAAATGACTGCCCAACGTAATCGCTCGTTTTTGGTCAGTACAATCCTGTGACTATATTTCATTGTTTATGGGAAACTCCTCAGTATCTGGCTCAAGGTAGCTTGATTATAAGTTGTAAGTTTTTTTGTATCTACAAAAATAGACATAATAGAGCCCACATTTCCCAAGATTGTTAGGGGAGTTAATTAATGTTTACAACACCTTCTAGGATATAGAATCTAATATCTATTACTCACATCTAAACTCAGAATAATCTGAAAGTCCTACTTAAGCCCATCTGCCCATAGTGAATGTCAGCAATTGGTCTAATAAAAGAAGAAATTTAAATTCCCTTCTATATAATTTTTTGTTATAAAATTCTATTTCTTAACCATAAATGTAAGTAATACACAGATAATATAACCAATTACTAAGAAGACCAATTTCCAGAAAAAATGAAAATGATAGGTCAACTCACCTAGGACATGTGAAAGGTTTTTTTTTTAGAATGTTCCATAATGGGAAAAACAAGCATGCCACAGAACCACACAAATCAATAAATACTCCTAAATAGTTAATGAGGTAAATTATGTTTTTGAAATAAATAATTGTCACTTTAGGAAACAACTTAACATTATAGCTAAACCAACTGTGAATTTAAGGGGATTAATAAAGATTCAAAAATTCTATATAATTACCTCTCCAGTCCAGGATATACTATGTCGGTAAGTCCACCAGGAGCAAAGTTTTTGCATTCTACTCCTAGAGTGAAGTAATACAAACTTTTGCTACTTTAAAAATAAAATTCCTAAAAATAATACCATGATTTACATTAATTAGTTGTGATTCATTTTGTCAGTCCCACAAAATTGTTGTCAACTCTTCTTTGAATCATCCTTCATTCATGAGGGAAATCGCTTAAAATGCCTAAAATATTTCAACACTATATTAGTACCTGTGGTGTGTATATGTTAAAAAAAAAATCCAATGCTTTCTTTTATGAAGGTTAAAATGGACAGAAGGCAATATTCCTAGAATACCTAAGACAATAGAGAATTAGAACTGACCCCTGCCTCTATTACACTGTGACTGCAAAGGAAAAATTCATCAGGGGGTAATTACCACAAAATCTTGTGCTTGAATTTATAACTTGCATTTTTATACCAATGTACAATAATTAAATAGTGCTTCTCCAGTTTTATGATTCTTGTGGAACTGAAATCAGAAATCTAAGTAGAAATACAGCTTCTGACTCTTTTTGACCTGTGAGTTTGGATAATCTATTTCTTTCAGTCTCAGTCTCCTAAACTACAAAGTGAGTTAGTATTTGCATTTCAAGGTAGTGAAGAGCAAATTAAATAAGATAACAGGTGAAACACCCACAATTATAACAAGTACCCAATATTAATTTAGTTGTGACAGTTTTAGGGAAATGGGGACTTATGGTTAGTCACAATTCATAATATTTTGAGAAGTAGGTAGGTAGAAATAAACAAGTACATAAATTATAAATCCATTATAGAAGTACATGTACAATAATGGTCCAAAAAGTTTTCATTAACTTATAAAAAGTACTGACAGCCAATAATCTGACAGGTAAAGAACTTGGAAGTCATTATTCTGATACATACAATCAAGAGCTGAACAAACCAAAACTAAACATTTTATGGGACCCATTAGAAAACTGAAGCCCAGGGCAAACCACCACCCTGAAATCTGGAGACATAGGCAATGCTCATGGTGAGGTCAGCTCGTCAGGGCCGAAGCTACCAGAGACATACTGGGGTAAGGTTACTTAAATGGTAACTATGGTGAACTGCTGGAAGCTGAGTGTGGACTAGCATGAGAGTATGAATCTCCTAAAGACCACAGTGTTAAAAGATGACTAAGCATTTTCATGGGTTTTTCCTGAAACTCCCTCCCAGGCTCTTACAATGAAGAACCAAGGAAAGTCCCCTTTTGGCTCTGACCAAAAGGGGAGGAGAAAAGTAACCACTGTGAAATATTCTCAGAGAGTTTTCTAAAGCAAATTCCTACTAACTACAGGGGGAAAGACTTCACCAGAGCCTGGTCCACCCTGGGGAAGGTCAGTTACCTGACTTTAGGCCTGTCCAGCTTTTCTGTCTCACCTAAACGAGGAGTGAGGAAACTAAAAACAACACTTTAAAGGCCACATCTCAGAAACACAAGCCCACAAAACGATTGGGGTCCAATAATGAGTTTCTAGAACATTTCCCTCTTCCACACTATGCCGCCTCACCAAGGATGGATTGCAGTTATAAAACGGTGCAAGATGAAGGTGCTGTCTGATCAGGAGGATTTAAGGAAGCCGAGGTCAACTGGGGAGATAAAAGCAAAGACATTGGAGAAATTGGAAGCCTCTGCTATCTATAGGTATAGCACAGATACTGTGAAAATGCTCACAGTGTAACTGTCTAAGGGCAGTGAAAGGGATGGCTGGAAAAGGTAGTCCTAAGTTTGTTGCTAGAAAAATAGAGGGCAGTTTGAAACAGAAATGTCGTGATCACAGAACTCTACAGGAGCCATCTTAAGCAGGGTTGCCCTATGATCATACTCATATGCACTCACTGTTTAGAAGAATTTGGTAGCAGCTTTTCATAACATTAATTGGTGTTTAAGGCTGTGATAAGCTAGGTGATCAGGTGAGAAACAAATGACAGCTTCAACTAGGATACTGGTGACTGGGGTGTAGTGGACACAGAGAGCACAAAGACGTGGTATCACTGACAGCAACCAGTACAGAAGTCTATATAGGAAATTAGGGTAATAGTGAAATCCAGAGTTTCTGGATTGGATTACCATGTGAATGATGGCACCAGTTTGGAGAAAAAAAAAAATTGAAACAAAAAAAACCGATTTGGAAAAAGAGATGATGGTTTCAATTTTGCACCTTGTAAGTGTAGGTAACCTTAAGAGGTTCCTAGGGAAAAGTGAATACATACTTTCAGAATTCTGAATTATCAGAGTATGGAATATTGGTATAATAAAACCATGCAAAATGATAAGGTTGGTCAAGAAAATTGTGTAAAATTATATACTGACATTTAATGGGACACAGAAGCTCCAAAGAGGAATTTAGAAGGACTGTTCTGAACAGAAGGCAAAAAGTAAACTTGAAAAGCAAAAAAAATTTTATATGCTAAATAACCTACAATGTCAAAGGTTGTAGAGAATCCAAGAATGTAAAGGAAAAATAGACTGTCTTAGCAAAATTTGAGACCATTTCACAATTAACTTTCCATTTTTGCTAAAGACTAAAATCAACTTAGTTTATCATTTCTCCAATACTTTGTCCTTTTAGAAGAATTTACAATTTCACAAGCCAATGAATGGCAAAAACACAATGCTGGCACACTTCGTTGTTGGATACATTCCCTTTTGCAGTGGCAATACAAATTTTTCTATCAAAATGCTTTGATAAAATATTTAGATGTTCATCTACAAAGATGAAAAAATATCATTTTAATTCAGTAACTGGGATAAAGCCAATGAAAAATAAAAACAAATGAGGCTCACAAAGAAGCCAGTTAGTGTTTTTAATGTTGTTAGAGTGGTAAGTGGTGAGAGATTGTGTGTTCTAAAAACGGCCAGAGTATCAACTTTCATTCCACATCCTCATATAAAAGGTGACCTTGACAGTCCTTTACCCTACCTATCCCCAACCCCTGGAATCTGGGAGCGCTCATGACATGCTTATAACGAACACATTAGAAGTAACTCTCTGTGATAATAGGGCTGTTAAGACAAGCTGATGCACATGTTTTTAGAGTTCTAAGCAAGATGCCTGAAATTCCCAAGGCCACAATGCTATAAGAAAGTCAAGATTCCTGAGGAGGCAACATGAGGGTGCTTCCTTGAACAATCCTAGTCTTCAGTTCCCTCCAGGGTTGGCTAAGGACATGTGCGTGAACAAGCTTTTGGAGATTGCAGCATCCCAAATTCCCAGCTTTAAAGTGACCCAGTTGAACTTCAGGTGTGAAGAAGGGACAAGCCATTCTCACAGACATTTCCTAATTCTTCACTCAGAATCCTTAAGGGTATCAGTTATTTGTTTTACAACCTCTCAGTTACAAATGTCCTCTTTTTGCATGCTCTCTGGTATTATGGACAGGTCCCTTTCATGTTCATCAATTAATTGCTCAATTTGGCTAAATCCAAAGAGCTTTTAAACTAAACTGAACCCTCCTGGACCCCCAGCTCAGATATTCCATGCACTTTCTATGTAACTCTACCCTAACACTTGTCAAGTTGCATTTTGTGTTTTTGACTGCCTATGTGCCCCAAGATATAAATAAAAAATAAGCACAATGTCTGATACCTAGTTTTAACACATTTTGTTAGATGAAGAATTAATAAATGAAGAAATGAATTTGTATTTATAATACTTTGCATTACTGGGGCTTGTATGCCAAGACCTATGAACTATAAAGAAAATGCCTACTAAAGTAGAATGTAAGAATTTCGCTATATCGTAAAATGGAGTATTTCAAGTATCTACTATGATGCTTGCAAATAAACACCTATGAAATTTGAAAGAAAAAAGAAATAGTAACCATCTAAATATTGAATATCAATTTTGTTTATGTGTATCATATAATTAAGCTATTATGTAAATTCAATTGTAGGTTATAATTTTTAATGAAAATAGAAAAATAAAAAATCAAGACACCCTTATATTACCAGTTCTCTACAGTTTATCCCTGGCGTTAAAACATTATACTATAAATGTGAATTAAATAATTTCTTATGTTAATTTTAAACTTTAAATTTTTAAAAGAGAAGCTTTTCATATGTTAATATAAAACATTGCCTTAGGATGTCTTATTGGAAATCATCTAACAATATAAAGACTCAGTAGTTTAGACTAAAAAGATGAGAAATAAAATGACTTTAGTTTTCTCCTTTTCCTTTCTTCTTTCCCTTCTCTTCCCTTCCCTTTTTTTTTTTTCTTTTCTTGTCTTGTTGTGACTCTGTTATATACAAGATAGTCAAGTGAAATGGACGATAATTTACTTATTTTTAAGTCATGAAGACCAGATTAGACTCCTGATTCTGCAACATAGTAGTAATGTGGTATCAGATATTTTACTTAACATTTGGGCTTTTTAGTTTAAGCTCACCTGATCATCAGGTGTAATATTACTGCTTGTGTTGGATTCTTATGAGAACTAATGGGACAGTTTAAGTAATGTGAACAGTGCCTGGTTCAGAGTAAACTCTTCTCAAAGTCAAATAATTAGTCACTGAGTTGAAGGGGAAATAAGATGAATACATACTGAAGTTAACTGTAATGGTATTGGAGGGGGGAATGGAGAATAACGAAACTTGCCTTGCTCACCCCATAAGTTTGATTAAAATAATGATTAAATAAACAATGTATGTGGTAGAGCTTGAAAATATAAGGTGGTCTGCTGATACAGAATAATATTATTTTATAATAAAAGGACATTTAGGCTTACGAGCCTAAATTGAATTTTTCCTAAATAAATATAATACATCATAATTAAAATAATATTAATGATCATGCTAATAATATCAGTTTGAAGGGGTCTATGAGTCCTCACATTAAAGCACTCTGAGGTCTTAACAAAGGTTTTATAGTCATGTCCTTGGCTTCATCTTCATACCATGTTTGCCTGACAGTGGGTTTATCCTCTGCCCAAACGTCTTTCTTAATTTCAACTTAATTGCCATCTGGAAGGGCTATGAATGAGGCACAGTTTCATTTTCAAATCCAGCAAGCCCTGGCTCCTTTGCATTTAGCAATTCTTTCTTTAGATTATGTCTCTCCCCATGCATTTAGTATGGGCTGTGAAAAGAAATCCAGTGGTTCTCAGATCACTCTACTGCATGAAAACCTCCTTTCAAGATCCTAAGCTTCACTAAAATTTGTCTTTATTTGTTATGTTACTCATGATGGTGTTGTAAAATCTTTCTGTTACTACGTAATAAGGATTCCCTTTTTCCTAGTCTTTAATATCAGTTTTCTGATTTTTCTTTTTGTTAGTCCCAAAGCAACTTTTTTCCAGGTACCAAGGTATGTTCCAATTCACCTTAAAACCAAGTGACTTCGAATATCAACAATCATTTTATTGTTCTCTAATCTGCTATGTGTGCCGGACTTAGAGAAGACACCCTGTCTATGCCCCACGAGTTGTCACCAGGAAGCTAGAAACCTAGGGACAGCTTGACCCTAGGGATTCAAGTATCTTTAGGCACATCTGATAATTGATGTTGGTTCTCAGCTGGGACCTAAGACGGAGCTCTGTATCAGTCAGCACAGCCTGCTATTACAAAATGTCACATACTGGGGCCTTAAACAACAGACATTTATTTCTCACAGCTCTGGATGTTGGAAAGTCCAAGATCAAGGCGCCCACATATTTGGCTCCTAATGTGGGTCCTCTTTCTGGCTTTTGGATAGCTGCCTTCTTACTGTGATCCACACGGCAAAGAGAGAATGATCTGGTGTCTCTTCTTTTTGTAACAGTACTGATCCCCCCATGGGAGATCACCCCTCATGACCTCACCTAAATGTAGGTACTTTCTAAAGACTCTATCTCCATATACGATTGCAGACGTGATTTAGGGCATTCAACATACGGATTTGGGGAACACAAACGCTTGTTTTATAACAGGCTATCAGCCAGAATACTTCCGTGTAGTCTCTCTAAGTTGCTACTTGGTTTTCTCACAGTATGATGACTGTGTTCCAAAAATGAGCTTCCTGAGATAACATAGCAAAAATGCCTGGCACTTATATGACCTAGTTTTGTGAACTTTTTTGCATCACTTACACCATGATCACTCATTTGGAGGCAGTCCATCCAGGTTCAAGGGATGAAATACACTTACTCAATGAGAGCAAATAGGCATCACATACAAGGAGGGCATGTGGAATGGGGCATGTTGTGATGCCAACATTGTAAAATACTGTCTACTATAGTGGCCAAGTTCCCCTTTTAACCTACAGTAAGAACAGATGAGCTCCAAGATAGCATGAGAATTTCAAAGAAAGAACTCCCTTGTACAAATAAATATAAAACATACAATCTCTTTAATAGAGAGCTTTTATTTTAATAAATAAGTACATATAAGAAAGTAATAATCAAGGACATGCAACATGTGTCCCATAGAATTTCAGAATTGCTATGGTCTGTGGCTGTTGTGTGCATTCTGTTTGCTTGCTTCTAAAATATGAGTGTTGAAAGTTCATATTCTATGCCTGGGCCACTATTGAATGTTGGATGTGTGTGTGGAATGGGTAGATAACCTGTATGTTTATTCACAGGTCTTCAGATTAAAAAGACATACTTGAGTATTAGTATGGAGAAATTGAACTTGAGGAGCATAATCTACACCTGGAGACTATCTAGAATAAATGATATAGTCATAGACATCATACGGGCATGATTATGGTGTCATGCCCTTATGATATCAGTTTGAATCCCTTATGATATCATAAGAGCATGAGCCCTGGACATCTTGGGTGAGAGTTCAATTATATTTTGAATGTGAGAGGGTAATGGATTATTCTGGCCTGAGGGAATATTATATTTTTCAAAGAGCTCTTCTACAAGATGGCTCATCTCACGTTCTTTTCTTAACATGTTAAATTGACATTCATCCCATCAAGGCGTGGGTGCTACGTCCCTTCCCTTTGAACCTGGGTGGAACTTTGTGAGTAGAGCAGAAGGGATGTTATGTGACTTCCAATGCTAAGTCATAAGAAAGTCTTCCTTTTTCACTTTATCTCCTTAGGATACTCACTTGGGAACCCAGCAAACGTGCTCTCAGGAAGCCAAGTAGCCACATGACAAGAATATGTGCAAGTGTTCCAGCAGACAGCCCTAGCTGAAGTCCCAGCTGACGAATGTCAGCTGCCAGGCTAAGTGATCCATACAACCATTCTAATCCCAGCTGTCAAACAACTCCTGCCTCAGGTCGGCCCAGTGGATGCCATATGGGGAAGAGCTGAGCTATCTATATGGAGCCCTGAGCACACTGCAGCATTGCAGGCAAAATAATAATTCTTACTTTCACAATCTTGGGTTTTGTAGTACCTGTTATGCAGCAATAGGTAAACAGAACAGGTAATATCAGCTAACACAAATAAACTGCTGTATTTACAGAAGAGGATCTGTCCATTTTCCCATTGACCTGGAATTTCTTAATTCTTACGATATTATTATTTGGTATAGCTTGATTAAGTAAACTATTACTTCATAATCTAAAGTAACAGGATAGCAAACTTCAAACCAATAGTAAGTAAATTAAGTAAAGAAGAATGGGAGGACACCCATGAGCCCATAGATTTATTCTATCTAAACTAAAAATCTTATTTTACTTAGACAGTCACCAAGAAAACACACAAGTCAAAACATGATCATTAGGCATAGATCATCAACCTAGATTTGTCTTATTGACATTATTATACAATCATATTATAAATGTCATTTGGAAGTGCTTTCTTTGTCACATATATAATCTTTACTTCAATAGAAAACCTAGATTAGAAAACTTTTTTCATGGTTAGCTTTAAATTTTGTCCTGAAAGAAGTAATGTCAAAACATCCATTTATAAATATATGGTAGAAACTCAAGATACAAGTAATGCAATCTACACTTAAAAGTCTCTGGCCATGTAATATGAAAAATAGAGGTGTCTATGGATGAATTTTTTTGGACAGCCTACACACACACACACACACACACACACACACACACACACACACATTAATATTTCATGTTCTTATTCTGGATGTCAAGTTTTGTCTTTTCTTTTAATCCATTCTTTAGGCTCCCAAGCATTTTGAAAAATTGTAGAATTTTGGATGATACTGCCAGCTGCATACTTTTGTGCTTACTAATTTGCAGACATCACTTACTTGATAACACATCACACAGCTGTCTACCCCAAGCTTAAATGACTTTCTGATTTCTGAAGAAGAAGTAGCTACACAAATAATGGCTTCAGACCAATATTTTTAGCACTATAATGTTATCTATCAGGTCTGGCACAGAGAAAAGTTAAGAAAACTGAGTTTTTAATTTCTATGAAAGTATCTACATTTTTGTCCTATCAAATGATTAAAGAATACAATTAAATATTTGTCATATAGCATTTCACACATACATCTTAGTCTCTTTTATCTCATTTCTCTTTTCTTGGAGTTTTATCATAAAAACAAGTTTCTTTTTTCTTTTTTTTTTTTCCTTTTATTTTACTTTCTCTTTTCTCCTCAGTAGAGTGACACTGATTCTGGCAACATTTTCTCCTTTTTCTTATTACAACCAAAATACATCCAATCGAAGCTAGTAATTGTTATCAACTTGAAAAGGCTACCAGAAACCTGGCATTAATGACTTGTGATATGGTCCCAATTATGTTAAATTAACCATTTTAAAGCATCTGAAGCCTCTTTTCTAATACATTGTGCTTAGGAAGTTATTAATGGAAAAAAAGGGCTAAACAATTAAAATGCTTATCATACAAAAAGCTAATCATCATAATAATAGCATCTACAATACAAAATATATGATAAGTTAAAGAATTTAATGAAACTGAACTCAGAAGTGAACAGTCACAATTTTATGACATTAAGCAAACAAAGAAGAATTAAAGTCTTTCTATCAAATATAATGATAAAATATCTGAGTTTTAGAAAAAGATCTCATTAGTAATAAAAGATAAAACAAAAATATTGGTAAGTCTACAGGATCAAAAAAGGTGGTGCCATTTCAGAATCTATTATCTGTTTGTCAGCTGTGCTGTTTTGGCACCACTTGACTTTGAAAATTCAAAATGAATTTCATCAATGCAAAATGAGTCCTGGTTAGATCAGAGGAAAAAAAAATGTACCATTGTAAGAGATGGATACTTTATACCTCATTTTCTCTATTGTGTTTTGTCTTAGCATTGCCATAATACCCTAGATTTCTTTAATTCTCTTATTTTTACCAAGTTTCTTATAAGTTGTACTTATAAAGAGGCTGTAAAGTATATTTAAGCTAAAAGAAATAATGGCAAATACTACTTACAACCTCTTATACCACTTGCTTTTTTGTTAATATTTTAACATAACTAAATAAAACCTAAGCAAGAACGTGCTGACTCTCTGAAAATAAAATTGAAAAGAAAAATTTTTTTCTAAAATTGAAGAGGCTGAATCTCAAAGTGCGTTTTAAATTCAGTCTATTGCATTCTCAATAATATCTTAAACATGGGCCAAGTATAGTTCTCTCCTAAATCTACTGACTTTTCACAATGGGAATATTAGGCAAATTGTAGATAGGTCTTCAAATTGGATTGCATTTATCCTGCTCTCTAGACCAAAACCAAGATAAGCTGAGCTTGCCCATCAGAGCACTCCATGATTATGAGAATATTTTATCAAAATAAGAGAAGAAAAGGAAACAATATGTCTTTTCAAGGACTAGCAGCTATGCAAATGGTTTTCAATGGCCCCTTTGTGATAGCATAAAGGAAGGGAGGAGCCTTAGAACGAGAGTTGGCGTACCATATTATTTCAATTGAAGGATGATGTTTCCAACTACATTATGTTCATCTGTGTGTGACAGTGTAACTGCTGCCTAACAGCCAGTTTTCTTTCACAACTTATGAGTAAAACAGTTTAGGGTTGGTTAACATAACTTTTCTCCGTTGGTATTCTTTTTTGAAATGGCAAACAACTTTAGTGTAAAAGACACCCAAATCTATACACTATTCATTCTTTTCTTTTCGTACCACTTTTTCTTCATGAATAAATACAAGAAATACTTTTTAGTCGATGCTACATGCCTCAAACCAGACTAAGCAGCAGATAGTCCTGCCCTAATCTCACCTTGGTAATCTTTTTTTTCCAAGACAGTGTTTATATTAGATTACATTTAGTTGCTCCTCGAAAAATTATTGCTGACCCTCTCCGCTCTCATTCTGCGATGAACAGTACCTGTGCGTTGTATTATAAACTAGTAGAGTCATTCTCTATTTTTATTGTTGGCATTCTGCCCGTCATAGTAAGGATAATTTTATTTATGTGTATATTTTCCCTCCAGTTATACATATGTAAGCTGTATGAGGGCAGGGAGCTTTGTCTTGTTCATGGCTGCATTCCCCAAACTTAGATCTAAGCCTGACAGAGAGTAAATTGTTCAATAAGTATTTGTTAAATCAGTGAAAAATTGAATTATTGAATTGATAGATGCACTAAACTCATAATTCATATTAGAGGAATAAAGTATATTCTCTGGGTTTCAGGCCTTAAATGTCTTAGAATGATGATTTTTAAAATATTGACAATTAAAAGAGTAATTAACATGTTTTATCATTTAAAAAACTTGAATGATGCAAATATTTCTAAAGGTCAAACTGATGGATGAAATATTGTGATTAGGATGGTTTGGTAGAAAAATACATGCTAAAGTACTTCAATCTTAAGTCTGCACTGTCAAGGCTTCTGGAGCATTCTGTATATTCATCTACTCCTAGGATGCCAAAAGATAGACTATTCATAAAATATTATAATATAAATTGTAGTAATAAAATATTAAGGTTATGGCTTGGATGATTCATAATTAAAGTAAGGTTAAAGTTAAGTTCACAAAGGGTAGCAAATGGCTATATGAGATGCTTAACCAGATGATGAAACTTTATGAATTATGCTCAAGTAGAGTTTAGATCAATTTATACAGTTCAGAGCCACTCTTGAGAATTGTGTAATTTCAAATGTTTTATGGTGGTGGAATATTCTCTTGAACCACTGGATTGATTAAATTAGTATTTTCATGTAGTTTGTTGTCCTTCAATTTTTAAAAACTTCTTTGATGCAAATATTAAAAATATTCATTTTTCTGAAAACTATATGATTTCCATGCTTTTGACCTTTTATTTTTTTATATCACCGGAAACAAACAAACAAACAATCTTTTGAATATACTCAGTTCTGGTAATGCTTTAGGAAAAAAAGTTTCTTTTGAACCGAAAGGAAAGGAATTACAAACTACAATCGTAGTTAACTTAAGAAAAAAAAAAGATTAATTCCACATGAATTAAAAAATCTAAACAGATTCATAAACAATAAAATTTATATTGCAAATGGTGAATCTACCTTGCTACTCGGCACTAAATAAACATGGAATATTTATGTGAAATGAGAGAAGGCTCCAGGGATTGAGACACACAGAAAAATAATTGTAAGAGTTTTCCCCAAGATTATTTAGGAAAAAGAAAAGCAGAATAAAATAAATCAACTCTAAAGTTTTCTTTTAGCCTAAAGATTCATGTTATTCAGATCTGATAATGTTACAGTGAAGCCCAACCAAGTCACCCAGCAGCAAACTGCAATGGAAAGACACAGGTTCTATAACGAGCCATGAAGAAGGCCCATGTGCAGGGAAGGAGATAACTTTCTTACCATAGCATGAAATTGTAGACCTCAGGTCATCTGAATGACATCTTTTATTACTGCTGAATATAGAAATATGGCATAATACAGAAGCTGCCCCCGGAGAGCTGAGTTATGGATTATTCTATCTGTGAATTAGGCAGCCACTTACTTTAAAGCATTGCTCTAGCTTAATATCAACAAAATTCCATTATTTCTCCTGCTGGTACTAGAGAAACACTGCTCTTGCTGAGGGATTGTACCTGGTTTTTTGTTATAGACCCAATTTCATGGAGTTGATTTGTCTTTACAGTCATTTTAAGTTACAAATGGATTTTGCTCTCACTGTACATAAATTGTCTGTTCAACTAGAAAGGTGTTTTACAAAATAGTACATCGCTTGGGAAGAGTGTGGTATGCACTTAGAAATAAAGCAACACATTTTTAAAATCCATTAAAAATAACGTTCAGGAATTCACTGAACAGTCCTGGAGCAGGGGAAGTTATGTTCTTACAGTACTAACTTCATTTATGCAGTGAGAGATGTTCTGAGATGTCATAAATGGTAGCCAAAAACAAACCAACAAACAAGAACCTGCTGGGATTATTCACAAGGAAATGAGAGAAATTCAATGTCATGATAGGTTGTTAAAAATTCTCATGATTCAGTTTGGTAATTTATGAAATTCAATCAGTAGCATTTATTTAAAAACTTTGATCATTTGAAGTCAGAAAAATACTAATTTACAACCATGGTTTTTAATGAAATTCTAAGTATTTTCTTAATTCTTGTAGTGATGAAACTTCCTTCAAAAAGTGTGAAATATTTGTTTTAGTTAACATAAACAGAGCAAAACTAATAGTCAATTCTACTTTTTTGATAAACTTCAAGTGCTGAAGATTTTTAATTTAATTTTCACTAATGGCTGAAAAATAAAAGGTAGTACATAAAAAATAATTCAGGAATTTATTCTAACAAAGGATCGAAAAAGAATCTGGAAATGAAAAAAATAAAAATTATGCATTTCTTTGACATAGGGATATTTAAAATTCCAGGGATCATTTCAGGGAAATGAGAATTTAAGTTGTTGGTAATTCAGACATGACTATCGTACATACAGCCCTCTGGCAATATTTTTTTGACTTAATGAATTTAGGCACTTTATTAATAAGCAATGTCCTACTGAACTTATATATTATTATAGTGTAAGTTCTTAATTGGAATCACCCTTTGATAATAAGATCATCATAATAAAATATCATTAATGTAAGCTGATAATCTCAAAGAAGAATTAATTAATTTTCATTAGACATAAGCTTTTCAGAGTATAGAGTAGGTTAGAAACAGAAGATTCTGCCATTATTTTGCAACATTCTTTCCTAACATTGCCTTAGTCTCCTCAATGCATCTGCTATTTTATTTTTTTCTACCACTGTATGCTTGGGTAAGAGTGCAAAATATAAGTGGCCCATTTTACCTCTCTGTACACAAAATGAACGTTGGATGCAGCTCATGAAATAAAATACATTTAGTTTTATAAATGAGAAAACTGGTATTTCAAAAAATTAGGAAAATTACCTAAGTTTGAAAGCTAAAAAAATGATGGAGATTGAACTCAAGGGGTTTAGTCACAGATCCTTTCATGTATAAACCACGACAGGGAAGAATATACTGATAATATTAATGGTAATACTAATAAGTCTAACATTTGTAGTACTAGCTTAGCAATAACTCTCTCTTCTGAATGCCCTAACATATGTCCTCTCTTGCATATTGTCATTTACAATAATTAACCCCTGCAAGGTTTTTATATCTATTTTATAGAAGAGGGTAACTGAAACTCAGAAAGATAAGATCAAAAGGTCAAGTTTACTTCGTTACTTTGACTCTAAAGCTCTTGTTTCTACATCGCATAATTAGTCAAAGAAATGATTTCAGACTTGGCAATTAAACTGTTTGAACAACATATTTTCTGTTTCTTGCCATCATTTTTTATGGTCAATTGTTGAATGATCTTCAGGTAAGTAGACAAATGTTTCAGTACAATTTTTTAATTCATACCCACAACTCCATTTCAGGGAAAAAAGTTACTTCTAATTTTCTTTAAATGTCGTGGTCCACTAGCTATTTATTTTATTATTCAGTTGGTCATCCCAAAATTGATTGGTGGTCCACCAGTAGACTGTGATTGACATCTGACCAGATCTGCCAGATATTCACTTTGGCTAATTTTGAAACAAATAGATCAGGTGAGTTGTTTGGAATTCAACTAGTGTCTTGGCTATTGATTAATAAATATTACATCATAGATTGCTTATCAAATCACACTTAGAATTATCTGTACTATTGACATGTGGGACCAGGTAATTTTTTTGTTGTGGGGGGCCATCCTGTGCACTGCAGGATGTTGACCAACATCCCTAGATTTTACCTGCTAGAAGGCATACTACCCAAATTGTCTCCAGTTGAAAAACACTGGATTATTTACCTGTCAGTCCCGTGACACAAATGAAAACCTAGAACCTGTAATATTTATAACTCAGTTTCTTTATTTCCTACTTAGGATGAGGTTTTCTTGGAATTGAATCACACTGGCAATGTTTCTACTGTTACAACCAAGTCATGGCGACTTAGAATAGAAATTCCTTCTGTTTCTTGATACCACTGGTCAGAATCAGTTAATTTTTAAGAGAAATCATAGACAAAGATCTTATCTCATTTTTCTTGTTTTATCTACCTAGGCTTAACCTTACAAATTTTCACAAAGTGAATGTTTAATATATTTTTCTTTTCATGGTGATGAATTTAACTACACATGTGAATATGACCTGATTGGGAACCCTTTAAAACTATGACAACATTTAAGCAGCTGATAAAATTAAATAAAACTATGAGGTTATTTCTGAGGAAACATTATCCCTGAATATGTTTGTTTTAAGGAGCAGATGCAATGGTCCTTCATCATTTTAAATAAAAATCTCTTATTCTTGCTAAAAATAGTAATAGTTACATATCACATTACATAAAAATAGGATAAGATAATAAATCATATGCCACCATCTACATTCAAATATAAGACAGTTAATATATAAACTACCTCACCATTTTGGAAATTTATGGTTTTCTACTTGGGTCAATAGTTTTCCATTTGTGTTACGATGTACTCAGTAGCATGTGGCCAAAATGAGTCTTACAGGATTTCTTGGGAGAGAAAAATTTACATAAAAGATAAATAAAATATTTATTAAGTTTTCCATTCCAGGCACCATTATTAGGTCCAGATGATTTTTTAAAGGTCATTTGAGTGTGTCAGTTTACACAGTTGTATTCTTCTTTCAGCTTCTTTTGCATGAATAATACATTATAATATTCTCTATACATTGATAGAAAATAAGCAGCATATTTATACATTTAGTCATAGTTGTATAATTATATAATCATACTCTGCATTAAATACCAATCTCTTGGTCTGTCTTTTTTTTCAGATTCCTATTAAGCTATTTTAATATTTTAAAGCCTAATAATAATAATATGAAATAGCTAAACAATGCACATTATATCTTACCTTGAAACCAAATGAGCTGTTTCTACTTATCGGCAATTAGAAGTTGGTGGCCTAAAGAAAATATGTATGTGCTAAGCACACATGGAGAAAAACATCAAAATTTAATTTAAATAGTTGGCAAGTACGAGGGATCGCTGTCTGGCTGTTAGACACTTGAGTTGTTTCACAGTCTGCTCAGTATCTTCCTTCCATATTTTCAGATTTAGTCCAGGTTTACAATGAGCGTACACATGATGGCCACAACATTCTTTCATTTATTAAAAATAGCAATGAATCTCTGGGATCTGTCTCATAGTAGCAAAATCTTGCTGATATTATAGGAAAAAAGACAGTTTTGGTTTGTGGTTTGCAAAAAAAAAAAGAAAAGACAATTGATTTGGCAGGCCCATTCTAACTATGTCCTTAATATATATATATTTTTGCATTATGCATTTTTCTATATGGTTTCCCTTCTTTACATAAATAAAACTAAATTGGCATCAGTAACTATTTTTAAATCACTGGAAAGACCACAGTTTAGGTAGTGATTACAAAAGTGTTTTAAAGGTTTTTCCAATATGGTATTTAAAAATGATATTTGGATCAGATTTTATCTGTTTTATAACTAAAATTACAAGATAGCACTTACATTTAAATGCTTGAGACCACCAACATGGTCATACTCTGTGCTGCCAGGTTAATTAGTTTTTTAAGTGCATCTCAGAATATAGTTCCTCCTATCATCGCTATGAAAATATCTCAACTAATAGCAAATGTGTCATTTATTAGAAAAGTTGTAACTCTGCCATGGTCTTTCTTTACAATTTAGCCCTACACATGTTTGCTCATGTACAACTGGTACAGGTGAATGCACTAATATATCTATCACATGTGAGCCATGCTTTATTAAACATCAAGCAGGGTTCATATTCATCTGCCTAGCATAGGATCTTCACGTGTGCGTGTAACTGAGTGAGCATCAAATGAGTCTCAGCGTGATGGAAAAATGTTAAAGACAGCTTTTGTTTTAAGTTTAAGTAATTCTTACCTTCATTTTATATTTACGGAAAATGCTTTGAGCAGTTTTTAGATCTCTTAGCCATAAGCACTTTGACACAAAATATTCTATTATTCTCTTTTTAATCTTTTAGATTATTTACATTCAAGATGCCCCTGAGATTTCAAAGCAAGTTCATACAAAATAGTCACCATTAGTGGCTACTTACACATTCAAATCAAGATCCTTTCCATCATGTACAACCAAAACCAAAGAAGAAAAAATTCAAAACTTTGCCAAAAATACTTAAAGCAGAGACATAAAGAAAATAATTTGGGAAATATCAGAAGGTTAGGTTCTGGGAGGTATTAAATAAAAGAAAAAGAACAATTGACAGATAATGTCAGTAATTATTTCAAAATATTGGTTACTGTTAAGGCAATGACATTTCCTTAAATGTTGTGTTTCACATCTTGGGGAATATTTATTTTGTTTCTGAAAAGTAGGTAAAAGGAACTATATGTCAAGATTTGAACTATGCTGAAAATGACATTTTGTTTCAGTTTTAGGCTACATATTTTCTTAGATAAAAATTAGTCAAAATTGGATATTTTGCATTTAGAAATCTTGAAAAGTCTCTTAGAAAAAAATCAAAATTCTTTTTTAATTCCAATTTTTTTTAAATATATAATTTCTTTAGGCCATACTTGTCTTAAAAAGCAAAACTAAGAGATTTGAATTAAATAAACTCAGAAATTGGGCTTCAAAACAAAAATAATTGTTACTATAATGATGTAATGAGAAAGAGTTTAGTAAATAAGAAAATCCCAAAGCCGCAGCCAACTAAAAATGATCTCTTGCTGTTTGAAAGTGACAGTATTGGAGGAATCAGTCCTACAGTCTTGGTTTGTGAGGAAAGACCACCAAGAGTTTCATCAGGGCTTCCCTATCATCAGTAACATTTAGAAGTTTTAAAACCCTCTCTGATTCTTACTTTCCAAGAAGACGAGGCCAGGACTATTTAATGTCATGATCTTCAGAATTTCAAAATTTCAGTATTTAAGGCACAGAATCTTTAAAATTGCTTAGAGGTTGCAATTAATTTAGACTGAAACTAGTTCACTATTCAGGGTCTTTTATATCAATATCATTAGAAAATAAAAAGCAATGTTAAGACTATCCAAGTTCTTGTTTATACCAAATGAATATTAAAATATTTGGTATAAAATCTATAACAAATAAATATTTTAATAAGCTTTCTAGGAAGTTTCACAGGTAAAATAATACACACTTATTTGGCAAATAAATTTCAAATCTCAAATTATTCAAAAAATAACACCAAGATTCTGTTTCCAAGTTCCACAACTTTATTATGGGTATACTCTGGGAAAGCAGTGCTGTAGAGACAGAAGTCTCATCAGTGGTTGCAGAAGAGTAGGGAGTGATGAACAGGAAGAGCACAGAGGATTTTCAGGGCAGTGAAAATACTCTGTTTGATACTGTAATAACAGATACATGTCATTATACATTTGTCCAAACCCATAGAATGTACAACACCAAGAGTGAAACCTAATGGAAACTATAAACTTTGAATGATTATGATGTGTCAATTTAGGATCATCTTTGGTTAAAAAAGAAAAACTGTACCATCCTGATGAGTAATGCTGACAATGAGAGGCTTTGCATGGTTGGAAGTAGAGTGTGTATGAGAAATTTCTGTACCTTCTTCTTAATTTTGTTGTAAACCTAAAATTTCTCTAAAAAAATAAAGTCTTAACAATGAAGGAATGAATACAATAGAAAACTATGTAAAAGTAAAGGACAAATTATCAATAAATAAGAATATATCTCCTTAAAATAAAGGTGAAAACACAAGAAAAAAGATAAAACAGTAAGAGAATAATTGACCTAGGTTAAATATGACCATAACAATTAACAAGTAACAAAGGAATTGAACCTGAAGAAAATAATATACAGTTTTAAACAATGGTCAATTAAATGTACAAGAATTATAGCCTCATTCTGTCGTCATTCATTGTGTGAAAACACTAATAATAAACATGAAAGAATCACATAAACTATTAACAATGCACTTATATGGACTGATGTGGGCAGTATAAACACAGGTATTTATGACAGTTAATGCCTAGAGTGTTAGCTGATATCTTTCATAGGCTTGCTGAAATCAATTCTAGAAAGAAATTCTTAGTTCTCTATCATAGACCATGTACTTAACCACATGATACCTTTAAAAAAAAACAGGCTGTTTATGTGTCATTATTTGCACTGAATAGCAGCAATCCAAAATCAAGAGGGCAAAGGAAGGAGCTGGGAAGAAATATTCACATGAAGAATAATAGCATGTGAGGTAATAGATGTTATCTTCTCAAAAATGCACTAGTCTAACACTGGAGGCAGAGATCATGGGGAAAAAGAATAGGGTCTGGATTTCGGAAGGTTGGATAAGAGAAGCACAAAAGCTCATGTTCCTTAATCAGTCTTATTCAGAGCCAGCTTAACTGTCACCTTCCTAGGTACAATGTGATGGGACTATAGATAATCATCTAAACCCATAACATTTAAGTGATAGGATAAATCCAGAGAACAATCAGCTAGAGAAACCTGATTCAGTTGCAAAGATGAGCTACTGGAGAAAAGGAAAGTTAAAATAAGTTAATAGGAAGCACAAGAAGAAAATAAGCTTTGCTCATTGTTGCTAAATTTTCTCATTATGGTGTCAATTCCAACTGAAAATCTTCATTAAAAATGTATTCTTAACCACACCAGATTACCTACTTTACTAGAAAATTTAATTTATAATGTGGGTTATTGTGATGTTTGAATTTTCTAGAATCCCACAGTAGAAAACTTTATATTCATGTTCTCTAAATCAAGTAAAAAATACAGAGTTTACATATATTATATATTTATATTTTGGATGTCAAGTAAAATGCATACATATATATTCTACTACATATATTTATATTCTTATATTTACATGAAATAAATATATATACAAATTTTTGTCTTTTAATATTATTTTTTGCTTAATTATGTCAAATAGTATTATTGGTATAAGTCCTTTCTGAACCTCACTATTTTAAAATAAAATCATCTATTCCCATCCTGAGGCTTTCCTTGATTTTTTTTTTTTCCTGTGTTTATTTCATTAAGAGAAAAAAGAAGGGAAAGAAGAGGAGAAAGAAATTAAACTGAATATTCCTTACTCTGTTTTCTGGCTATTTAAAATATATAACAGGGCATATTGAAGCACGTAGTTTACAGAGATATTTTGTTCAAATTTAGTAAGATTTTTTTTAAGTACTTTAAATGTTATAATCTTGATTTTAATGGATACACGACAATGCTTAAGAAGAAAGCCTAAAATATAAGTACAGCTTTACAAATGTGTCTTCTGTGATACTGAGGCATACATGCTGTATGGAGAAAAATTACAAAAACAAACCATTTTTTAACAGAGGACAGGAAAACGTCATTGGGCATCTGTTTAATGAGTTAAATCATTCGCTTAACTTTGATCTATCTACTCTTACAGATAAAATTATTCCATTCTAAAGAATGTTACTTTGCTTTCTTAATTCATAGCTGTTTTCTCTCCAATTGCCAGGTTTTTAAAGTAAAAAGATAGTGAGAATTTCCACACTGTTTTGGAAGTAGATATAATCATGCATCTCCTCCAGCAGTTAAAAGGTGGCCTATAACCTAATTGGAAACTCTTGCATAGAAGAACTTTCTTTAAGTAGTAATTAGTGGAGTGTCTTTTTTTTTCTTGTACAGCTGTAGAGTGTTAGCAAAAATAGTTTCATTTTATTTTCCCAAAATGTGTGCTAAGTGCTAATCAGATTACAAATTTAAATGATAAAATCAAGCTAAAGGGTAAACTTGAAAAAAAGTGCAAGAGCAGTCTAACCAGTGAACAAATAGCCACAACCATAAAGTTATTACTTTTTGTAATGTGTATATAAAGAATATTCATGTTTTCCATGAATCATAGTTGCCAGGCCTCAGCTCTCTAAAAGAGATTAGACAACAGAGTCTAATTAATTCCATTGCTGTTGGAGGCAAAAAAGATCAGACTATAGGTAGTGCATTAATTTGACTTAACTTTTAAAAAAAAGAAAAATTTTTAAGACAAAAAGGAAGTTTTTTTGCTGTTATACTATAGTTATTATTTTGGAAATTTACCGACAGAATCATTGTGCTATTTCCAGCTTGTTGTTAAGTGCTTCTTCCCTGAATGCCTAGGTAGGCACAGAAAATACCTTTTAAAGCTTGGGATATTGCCATTTCCTGTAAATGTAGCCACATAACGGTGTGAGGTCTGAACATTTGTTTCTTTTATATTTTGACAGCTTACATTATACTAGTTAGACTGGAACCAGCAGAAAAGCAAGGAAAAGGGACCTACCTCACTTCTCTCCTGAAGCCCAGTATAGGTTGCTTGAGCCTCAGGCATCTTTTATGAAGAACAGTCTGCTGTCACATGGGGAAAGAGCACAGAGAATCCCCACGTGCTCTTGCTTTCCCGTCAGCTTCTTTGTACGTATTTCATAATTCTTCTGATTGCTATTAACTTCCCTCTTTTCTCAGTAGATTTGACGGAGGCTGTGTTGTCACTTAACATTGATGGTACCATATCAGTTACTCACCAACTTCCGTGAGAATATTGTGAACCTACTAGACTCCCTTTCATTTCTTTGAACATTCATCTGTAAATTACTTACTCCTTTTAAAATCTCCTCTTATCAGAAATTACAAAATTAATCTAAGTTCTTTAGTTACAGTTAGGTCCACTTTCTTTTCTCATTTACTATTAAATGTAAATCTTGCTACATACCTGGTTGCTAAATATACGCACTCTACTTGAATATGTTGTATATAGGTATTTATTCAAACACATGATTTTGCTAAAAATATTTACATTATTTATTTATCAGTTGCCTATGATATGCAAGACATCGTTTAAAGGCCTCTGGCTTGACATCTTTGCTTTTAATGTTGGCATCTCCAGACTGTAGCATTGAGTGAGGCACCTAAAAAATGCTCAGGATGTATTTGCAGAATGAGCTAAGACAGATTGGCTTCCAGCAATGGTTTCTCCTTTTCTAGAAGAAATTCAGATCTGCTTTCCCTTTACTCCAGGTCTTTGAGAGTTGGGATTTTAAGACTAAATAGAGGATCATACAAATAAACTATTGTTTTCTTTTTTCTTTTATTTTTGGAGTGGATATTTTCACCACTTCTTACTTTCTATTTTAATACTGATTCCAAAGTGGCTATAATAGAGAGCAGGGAGAAAGCACACTTCTCTACCAGCTTATTTTCCAGATTTATAGTGTGATTACTGTTATCACAGGGATAATCTCTCGAGGAAATGGAAAAGTGTTTTCTCAGTAGGATTGCGGTCATCAAAGATGAGCATCTACAATTCATCCATATTAAATGAGAAGAGGAGCAATTAATTCCGATACATTGATGCTTATATTTGAATAGATCGTAGACATATAGTATTCTTAACTGTTAGGTTACATTTGCTTTATTTTAATACTATAATGCCTAAGACCTTTTGGAGAGATCAGAATTCACTGGTACGTTATGTAGCTACTCTAAAAAGGTAATCAAATACCTTGTTTCAGATAATCAAAATGTTGATAAATGATAGCTAAGTTGCTCTCATTGACCTCTAAAGACCTGGTATATTAAAATAGTATGTGGTACGTGTATCCAAAATCACAGATGTCTAAGAAAGATGAAATATTGCCATTTGCAACACCATGGATTGATCTTGAGATTACCATATTAAACAAAGTAAGTCAGACAGAAAACAAGAACCATATGACTTCACTCACATGTGGGGTATAAAACTAAAAGCAACAAACGAACAAGGGAAACAAACAAACAAAAAATCCATAGACACAGGCAGTAGTTTAGTGGTTACCAAAGGGTGAGGGGGGGAAGGGATTGGTAGAAGAGTATAAAGGGGGTCAAATATGTGGTGATGGAAGGAGAACTGACTGGGTGGTGAACACACTATACAATAAATAGATGATATATTATAGAATTGTACATTTGAAACCTATGTAATTTTCCTAACCAAGATCACCCCAATAAATTTAATAAAAATTAAATAGAAAAATATTTTATTTCTTTCTTTTCTATTGTATCATGTTAATTTTGAGGATAATCAAATTGTTTTTAAATTGCACTTTATAAAGTGCAAATGTGTGTGTGTGTGTGTGTGTGTGTGTGTGTGTGTGTGTGTGTTGACCTATAAGCAGGGGTGGGCTATTGTCATTGGAATTCTCTTAACAATAACATCCCTAACCTTATGGTCCTTTTATATCTTTTTTCTCTTTCTGTGCCATACTGGGGACCTAAAATTTTTTTGTGAGTCTCTGTCTGTTTTGATTACCTACTTGTAGCCCTCTTTGGCCATCGCCGCCAAGCCACAGCAGGTTCTCCATGTCTCCACCCCCCGGTTTGCTGTGGTTCCTTTTCACCCCACTGCCTGGGAAATACCTCTCTCTCCAATCTGTTCCTCCCAAGTCAGCCTGCATTTTCCCAGCAAACTCCATTTTTCCTGTTCTATCTCTTCAAATGCTGCAAGTGCACCCATAGACTTAGGTTTTGGAAATATGTAAGGAATAATTGTTGGCAATTTTTAACCTGTATCAAGAGGGAAAAGATAAAAATGTCTAAAAAAGAAATGACTTAATGCTTCAAAGTAGAATTCATCCATAATTAAAGAGGATATTGGATGCTTACCTTTGGGCCTAAGTGCTTGTTCTGGTCACAATGTTCTGGTCACTCTGTTCCAATATGTATCCCAGATCAGTGTCTTTTACTTACAAAAAGTATGGGCAAGATTAGCTCCAGAAATGAAAGGGAAAACAGTATAATAAAATTGTGCTCCAATTCGTCTTTCCCTTTTGAATTGAATATATTATTTACTAGTATATTGGACAGGTAAAAGATAAAATTAAATAAAGCATCACCCGTTCCTTTGGATGTTCCACTAACATTAAATTATTTATTTTCCAGATTACTTGTTTTAACCATTTTTTCTCTTTCTAGCCTGCTTCATTCAGATTAACACATAACTTTAACCATTGAACCAAATCTAAGTAAGTGTCCAAAGGAAAAATAAAGTTAATGTCTGTTCGGTAAATTAAGTGTAGTTATCTTTGTGAATAATGTTTAACATAATTACTTGTTTATATTATCATATTTTTAATCCAAAAATCTACTAAATTTCTACAAAGAGGAAATTTAACCCATCATCTAGATGTATACTAAATTTCATCACAATAATACTTGTAAGATATGAATGAATCAGTGAAAACAAAATAACTAAATACTTAGTGTAATGGTAAATGATCAAGGCCTGAGCTAAGACATTTCCAAACTATTCAGATAAGACTGAACTGGAGGAATATTTATACCTAAGTACTTTTCCAAGAGTAAATTTACATTTCAAACATAAACAATTTCGTCTGTGCTCTAGGAAACTCATTCCTAATCATTCTCAAAGGTATGCATAAATACAGTTTTTGGCTTTTCCTTCTCCTCTTACACATTAAACATGAAGCAAATGTAGATAATTAAATATTACTTTTTTCCCCCTAAAATTTACTCTCAAACTGACCAGATTGGAACCTTTGCTTATATAACATCTCTCAGGTGTTGCTAATCACTTAAATTCTGTCCATAATTTTAAAGTTCAATGAGCATTCTATATGTATTTAATGAATGAACAGTGTTTGGGGGTAACTTAGTGGCTTTCAAGTAGAGAAGATGCCCATATTTCTTTCTCACTGAGCTTGATACAACTGGGGCAATAAATGACTTGGAGCCTCATCATGCTGTGAACCCTCTGATATTCCCCAGTCCGCACACAGCACTTACACAGGCTTCATGGATTTAATGAAATTTTATTAAGAGAAGCTTCTCTTTCTTTCATCACAAGATGTTAGATTTTTTTGATGCTATATCTCTGTGCAAAAATAGGCTTTTCATGTGCACTGTAGGAAATTAATGTAGACATTCACCACTTTGGAGTTTCTCAGTACCACAATTCGGCGCCTAGGTTGCTCATATTTTGAAATGAGTTACATTCCCAACTGCTGAAAAGCAAAGCGTTCTGTGGAGACAAAGAGGGGGAAATAGCGAATTTCTTCATGAGCTCCCCAGGGACACTTCCAATTACTGTAGTCGGCATAGAATAGACTGATTACAGAAAAATAAGAAATTTCATTTCTTATTGGGATATTGTTTTACCCATTTCTCTGGAGCCCTTAGCAATCTGGACAAGTCTCCTCTCTGTCAAAGTAAGCCAGGGCCCAAAGAACCCAGAATGCTACTAAAAGGCTGTCACCCTGCTCAACTCAAGGACAAACACAGAAATTCCAGTTAGTTTTTCATTTGGATATCCTAGAAAGTCACCAATTTCCTATTTGCAAGCACAGTTCAGAAGAGAGTCTTGTCAAAAATTGGTCAACTCTGGCCACTGCTACAGTGATTCTCAACCTTTTACCACTTGTGTACTTCTTTAAAACTCATTTATATAATTTGTTCCACTTGTTTTTATAACAGCTGTTTTTAAATACTGACACTTTTGTTAAGTGGCTATCTTAATGTAAAATAGTGGAAATGAGTTATAAGTTAAGAAAAAAATTACTACACTACATGTACAAACCACAGATTTAATTTTACAATATTCATAACAGTTAAATATTGATAATGATGATCAAGTATTTAACACATTTTAATTTATTATTAATAATAATATATATTTGTGTTATCTGTAAAGTCTGTAATAATTTTATGCAAATTACTAGCTGATTGAAACATTTTTAGTGAGATCCTTGAGCTTGCTTTGATACACTTAGTTTCTTGAAATCAGGCTCAAAAAATTCAAGATAAAGTCTTAAATCCAGACTTGCATTAGGTTTGTTGCAGTACTTATTTTTTATGAAGGTGTATGAAGAAAAAGTTCTCTCCACTAATTCACTATTAGTAAATGGCAAGAAGTATTTGAGTGCCTTCTCATTGAGCTGTTCATATTCTTCCTTGAAATCTACCCAGAAGGTAATAAGATGCTTTCTTCTGAAATCAACATTTAAAGAAGAATTGGTTGAAAGTTTGATTAACTGATCTTTTTCATTGATTGATAGTTTAGCTTCTTGGAAGAATTCTTCTTTGAAGCGATCTGCAATCTCGTTGCTTTCTTTTCCACATTGAAGGAAGTACTTATAAAAGGACACTGTAAGACCTCCCAATTGTCTTACAAAATTCTCTTTCACATTTTGGGAGAGGTGTAAGGCATTCTCAAATAAGAAATTGTGCAGAGTTTCAAAAACTTCAGGTTGACCTCTTTCAATACGTGCTTTCCAAAAGTTTAGTTTTATAATCATTGCTTCAATTTTGTTGGTTACTTTGAATATAGTAATTGAGTTGTTTTGAAGTCCAAAGTTGAGTTTGTTTATTTCTAGAAAAACATCTGATAAATATGAAAAGCTTTGAAGCCAATCACTGTCCTGAAACTTTGGAGCAAGAGGGAAATGACAGTCTTCAAAAATACCTGAACTTCATGTCTAAGTTCAATCATCTATGTAAGTACTTTGCCATGAGACAGCCACCTAATCTCCATGTGCCAAAGAATGTGTTGTGAATGCTGTTCATTTCCTCACACAGTGCTTTCAACAATCTGGAGTTTCATGGTTGTGACTTAATGAAGTTTACAACTTTTATAGCCTCATCAAGAACATCTTTCAGTTCACTAGGAAGAGGCTTGGATGCAAGACTGTCCATGAATGCAGCAGTGATTCAATGGTACTTTGGGAACTATTTCTTTAATTAGGCCTCATAGGCCTACAAAATGACCCCGTCAGTGCGTACACCGCAATGATTCGACCAACTAATGTCCTTTGCAATGAAATAACCATTGGTTACATAAATAATATCTTTGCCTGTGGTATGCTCTGTCAATGGGTAACAAAGCAACAGGTTTTTCTCAATTTCATTTTCTACCAAGTACCTCATGGTGACCAGCAAAATAGATAAGTCAGCAACATCCATACTTTCTCAACCTAGATGGAAAAGAATTTACTTTTTCTAATTCTATGTAGTACTAACATCTTCAATATCATCAGACATTTTTTGAATGCATCAAGACATTGTATTGTTTGAAAAAGAGATAGTATTGATTTTGTGGACATGTTCTTCCTCAAACATACAAAAAAATGGTATCCTTAATGCCAGGAGAAATGAAATCTTCAGTTATGGTGTGATTTTTACTACATTTATCTATGCGATAAGCAATACTGTATGAAGCCTCAACTCCATTCTCATTTTCTTTCTTTCATAATGTCAGGTATGGAGTAACAGTTGGATGCCTTACTAAACACCAAAAACAACTATCTCTTTCTTTTTATACATAAGATGTTTAGTTTCTAAAGTCGCTTGAGTAGAGAGGGCTCCATGCAACTGTTGGATAATATTTTCCCACACACAACACACAAAGGCTTAGGATTGTCATCATCCCCTACACATGAAAATCCATATTTAATATACTCTTCAGGGTATTTCTTTTGTGTGTGTGTAGTGTCTGAAGCACGCCCCTTTTTACTATCTCCCAGTGTGGGTGTACTCATAGCTGCAGACATGTGTTGAGAAGTACTTGGCGATGGGTTATAATCCACATCAAGTTCTGGTTTCTTAACCATTCCTATTTTCAACCACTGATCTATAACTGACACACTTAAAAATCACTGACAATAATAACTGAAACTATGTTAGACATTAAATAAAAAACTACTTTAAAAGAACCATGATTAAAAACAACACACTTATTTTACTCAGTCAATAACTAAACTGATCAAACAGTATGGTTATGGATGTATTTATAAGTTTGGGGAAGTTTAAGAAAAGTGGCAAATGGATTGTTCTGAACTGTGTTATTAGTATTTACCAATTGGAAACAAATGCCCTGCTGTATCTAAAATATGGCATTTAGGATATATGTATTTAATAAAATAGGTAAATACTAATAACTTAAAGATTCACAATTTCTCACAGTTTCTCCATGAGAGTACAGAACTGATCACATTTTCTGTCAGCACCATAGTGCCTTCCACAACTTTCTGGTTGTTTTTGTACTTGAAAAAGCATATGCAGTCAGCATTACGCTGCAATGTTCTTTTAACCATCACTCTTTTTTTTTCTTATTCATGGTATCTATAGTTCACATTATTTTTATATTTGCAGATAAATCTCAACGATTTTCTCCTGAAATGATCAATAGCTACGCCTCCTAACTAGGGAACATTGATACTGGAAGAAAATCATCAGAGCAGAGGTCTGCCCCCACACTCAGATTATGGTTAGGTGGGAATTTATTTCTGCCCATGTTCTGACCCCCGATGGAGAACACCTGCTTCTTCAGATCTTAATCTCTGTACTGGGTGACAGGGCCAGCACACTGGACCTACATAACCCATCCCCTTATCCAGAGTTTAGTGCCACAGCCAGAAAACCTTCCGTACTCTCCAGACCTTCCAGAAGGCATTCTAAAAATAACCATGTCTCATGACCACCACTAATGACAAACTTTACCCAAATATGCATTTTCCCTCAGTCCACTCCCAGGAACCCACGCTCACGTTGCAGTAGATGGTGGTTATGTTAATAGCCTGTGACTGCTGTAACAATTACCACAAACAACAGTCTGGTGGCATAAAACAACAGAAATTTATTACTTCACTGTCTGGAGGCCAGAAGTCCAAAATCAATATCTCTGGGCTGAAATCACAGTGTCACAAGTCCACACTTTTTTCAAAGTCTCTGTGAAAAATTTGTTCCTAAACTCTTCCAGCTGCTGGTGGCTGCCAGCCATCTGTCCGTAGGTGTTTACCTAACACTTTCTGTTTTTGCCTCTCTTACATGATAGCATTAAGGACCAACTTGGATAATCCAGGATCACCTCCTCATTTCAAAATCCTTAATTGCATTTGCAAAGCCCCTTTTTTTAAAATGAAGTAGCATTTACAGGTTCAATGGGTGAGGATCTGAGACCTTTGGGGAACATTATTCAGTCTACTACTAGGAGGTGTAAAGAAGGAGAGTAAAAACTAAAAGAGGAAATCGATAAAAATCTCTTTGGGACACTGCAAGAATTGGTCGTCTTAGTGCCAGATGTGTTTGTAACAAAGGAAACAATGCCTGTGATTCTAGCAGCGACGATTTTGGCATCGGCAGGAGGGATTTCACGTCCACATTTCACACATGAGAAGCCTCAGAACAGCTATCAGCTGGCATTGGCAACTCTCATGTGGATTGCAGCAACCATAATTAGACCGGGCACTGGCAATGGTGCCTCTTTTGTCAGACACTATAGTGGCAAAGGCATAATTGGTAGACATTAGGGGCATAGCTTCCGATGCAGACTTCAGAATCAAGAGCCGACATAATGAAAGTGATTCAGAGAAAGCGAGGAAAAATAGCAAATGAAAAACAGAAAATGAGAGGACCAGTTTGAGGAGTATTAAAGAGACCTTTCAAAGACTTATATTTTAAGGAGAAAGTTTCTATTGGAAACGATTTTGAAGAAAACCAGAATACTAGCAGCATAAAAAGTAGAGCTGGCTCTGGGTGACAAGTACATAATACAACACAGACAAGAAGTAATGTAGAATTGTACACATGAAACCTTTGTAATTTTCTTAATCAATGTCACCCCAATAAAGTTAACAACAACAACAACAAAAATGGAAAAAGTACTGTTTGATACTGTTTACATATGGGCTGGTTCAGTTTGAGGAACACAAGCTATATAAATACCATTCTGCTCCTTTGTTTCTCTATAGTTCATTATCAGATCTCTATATAACTTCATTTATTGGATTTCTTTATGTCCCATTCACATTCATGAGGTCTTTAGCACAAATAATGTAGACTAATTCGCTGTGTTGTCATGCTGTGAATCAGAGGGTTGGTAGAAGAGGTTAAAGGGGGTCAAATATATGGTGAAGGAAGGAGGGCTGACTCTGGGTGGTGAGCACACGATGCAATAGATAGATGATATATTATACAATTGTACAATTAAAACCTATAGAATTTTACTAACCAATGTCACCCAAATAATTTCAATCAATCAATCAATCAATCAATGTTTTCTTTTAGTCAATCCATTGGCTTGGTGCCAACACCCACTTGTAAGGATATTGAGATATACTTGATTTTCTCAGAAGTGATTTTGAGAATTGTCCATGAATTGCCACTGTGCCACACATTCCACTCAGCTGGTGTGCTCATGGCCATGCACTCAGGTCCCTGCACCTTTCCTCACATGTGGAATAAGCCCATTGTGGGTCCTGTCCTTTCTTATTCATTCTTACCACCATGACTCGCTGGACCTTGATAGTGTCCTTTGGGATTTAGTCATTAGTTCTGTAATCTTGAAAAGTTCACAGAAAATGCTACAAGTTTCCGTAATAAAACTTTTCTGCTCCTTATGTTTTAAGTTCTTTCATGAAGCAAAATATTCTTTACACAATAAGAAATCTAATCTGAGAGTCAAATCATGACATTTGAATTTTTACCTCCAATGCCTTGAATATAACAGATGCTCAATAAAATTTTTTAAAGCAACAATTGAATATATATGGCCACATGCATAACTAATAAATAAGCAAGATTCTGGAATTAGAAAATCCTAAATTCAATTTTTTAGTTCCTCTAAAGATAGAAATATTTGACACTTTGGACATACGTTTTAGAATGTTTAATTTCAGTCCTCATCACAGCTGATAATAACATAAATTTTCTCACAGAAACTGCTAAACTGTTTTTTGTAAATCTCTTTTTCTTCATGGGGGAAACATTGTCTGTTCTTTCTTTTCTTTTCTTTTCTTTTTTCTTTTTTCTCAATGAAGCTGGTGCCAAGAAAAACAGATCAAATGTGACTGGTCAGAAATGAAGGTGAGTAGCCAAGAGTAGAACACAAAAACCAGACTGGGAGATAATTTGGAGAGGTTTGGCATGTCGCCAGTTCCTCAAAGAGAAGTAAAAACACAAGTGATCTAACATGAAAGGAAGAACAAGGGTCAGGATTAGTAGGAGAAAACAGTGCAATAGAGAACACGTAGGGAGGAAGATTTGCAGCTAAGAAAGTCCAGTGTCATGATCTTACAAAATACATTTTTCATCTTTCCCAAGAAAGTAGGCTTGCCGTAGTAGGTGTGGCATCTTGTCTTAGAACTGATGTACCCTTACCCAATTTGTGATATTACCCACCTCCTGCTCATTTATGACAATGTGATTTGTCTAAAAGTAAGATTTGCTGTCAACACTTAGAAAAAGGGACCACCTAGTAAAATTTTACCTAGAGGATGCTGGACTCATATAAAATCCTGTTCAGTCATTCCACTCCCATTCCACAGTAACAACAACAAAAAATATAATTGAATGAAATTAAATGTTTGGTTTTTTTAATTCTTTTTTCCGCTAAAAGATAAACACATAGCTTTAGGTTTGCATGGTTATATAGGAAGAATCAGACTTAATGATGAAAGACAAAGTGTAGTGTCATCTCTGTCCCTTTATCACATGTTCTTCAAAACACAGTGACTGTCCTTTGCAAAGTCTCCAAGAGGCCACTGCTTTACTATATTAGTATAACATAAAATGTTCTTAAAGTACATCCTGAAATGTGTCCTCACTTGGCCAGAGGGAAGTTCTTTGGCTTCCTCAAGCTCATAGGACCAATTAGGCTGAGCACTGCTCAAATAAAAATCTAGAAATGTTGGCAATAGTATAGTGCTAAATGTTTCTCCTAAGTATTTTAATTTTTTAAACACATGCTATAGATTAAAAATCTCTTACATGTCTGCACAAACAATATATTTAATATAAACATTGAAACTATTTGTGTGACCTTAGAAAACACTTTGCTTCAAAATGTTTACTTTTGACCATTGTTTCATAATGGTGATGATATTCGCATATTCCATTAAAGCCAGGGCTGTCTGTTATAAAAACAGCAGCTAGGGTTGAATCCGAAGCCAGTCAGTACCAGTGTAAATCACAGGTATTATGTTTCCTTGTGGAGCCACATGGACTGCCACTGCTCTTCAATGTGGAGTCTACCCAGACTGAGGCAGCTGTTCATACCTGCAGAGGGTCATAGCAGTGTGTTAAGTGGAATCCCCAGCAATGTCCAAGTCCAGGGCACACATCACCCTAATGGACTGTTAATGTGTTTTTAATTCCTATATTCTGTAACCTCTGCAGATATCATTTTAACCAATCTGGAAATCTATGAAATCTTGAGGGGATAAAAATAGTATCAGCAAATTAGCAGCTGATTGTGGGCTTATTGAGTGCTACTTACTGCTCCGACATAGATTAATAATTTGAGATTAGACACCATACATTTTTCATATATTTTGTAATAGAGTCAAAATTGGTTTTACATATTGTATTTCTGATGGCCAAATACTAATGAACTTAGTTGACTTCCCTTCACTAACAAAAGTTGATTTCACTTGAATTCGCATTCAAGACGTTTGAAATTGCTTTGCTTTAACTTTTAACTCCCTATGCTCAACTCACCTACTACAGCGCTAAATGTGCTTGAATTTTCAGATACGAAAAGCAATCCTTGTCCTTGTACAATGCCAGTCTTATACATAATGCTTTTACCAGCTGATGATACCTTTCTGTATCTTACTAACAAAATTCAATTCAATTAGACACACATGTATTGATCCGCAGGCCCATTATGGTTTGTAGCTCATAGTAGCACACATTTGTGTTTGTAAATAAATGATGAAATGACCATGTACAGATGTTTACTTAAGTGCCACAGGGAATAGAAGGATGTAAAAAATATAATCTTTAACCTTTAGGAAAATACAAGCTAGACAGTGAGACAATAATGTAAACAACTGACTGTTAAAAAGATATGGTTTCATATTCATGAAGGCAACATATAATGCAAGTCTGAAATTTAAAAAAAGTATTTCTGTGGGTTCAGAGATGGCTTGCTTATTATAAAGGTGGCATTTGATTTCTGAGGATTGGCATTTAAATATAAAGAAATCTACATCAGGCTTCAGAAAACTGAGCAGGGCATTAGAGTACGGATGTGTTAGGCTCATTGTGAATCTCAAAGAATTAAATCCAAGGTATATAGTACATAACTAGAAAGAATTCTCAGTTTTAGCTGTATGTGAGCACATTTGCTAGTGTGGTCTAAACCAGTTTCTAGGAGCTAACAGACAAAAATATAGTTATTTATAAAATCCCATTATTCAAAGGACATCCAAAGACGTGAGTGAAACCAATTCACATGTTCATTCACAAAAATTTTATTATGATACATAGATGATGCTATTAGGTACGAGGGCTATAGCAGCCAAACAAGAAAATAAGTATTTTGTCCCCATTGATTATAGAATCTAATGTAAAAGAGAGTTAATATATTGTACAGGAATGAACATATAGTTAGAAGTTGTAAGAAGTGCAATGAAGGAAAAAATTAAAGGGTTGAACATGATTTCAATTAAGATTTAATGGAAACCTTTTCAGGAAATCGAATGTAACATTTAGTTTTAAGAATAAAGAGAAGTTAGCCAGTCAAGGAGCTAAGGAAACAATTCTATTTTCTTTTTTACAGAAATGATCATTCTGAAAAGGGCTCATTTTTTAAGAATAAAGTTTTTTATTTTAATAAATTCTAAAGAAATTAATTTTTAAATGAAATGCATTTATTCCACAAATACTTTATCAGCACAACCTTCCCACCAAATCTTACGACTCCAGCCCAGATGTTGTGCCTCAGTGCAGGAAGACGTTTTCCCTCAACTGTCACGTTAAGGATGTGTCTGCTTCGTGCTGAAAGCAGGACATGCACTTGAGAGACCGAGAGGAACTTAAGCAAATTCAGCGTGAGCATACTACCACGGGTGAGTGGGAAAATGTGTAGGAAACAGTGCTGTACAGTTGGATAAAAAAAAGATTTAGATTATCTTTCAGAACCATAAGGTCTTTGGATTTGATCCTAAGCATCATGAATGTCACTGAAGACTTTTACATAAATAAATGGCATGACCCAATGTATATTTCAAACAACGTTCTCAGCTATGGATAAATGTTTAGGATCCATGGAATGATTCTACAAAAATACAGTCACAGCTAGATCTCATAGGCATTGTGTATTTTAGAATTCTGATTGTACTTTTGCATGTTTAAAATAAAATATATAGTAAATAATTTTGTAGCAATAATGATTTTCCTGAGAATTAATAAGCACTTTAAAAGAAATAAAATACATACATTTTAGCATTTTGAGTAAATTTTTAAAGTAAAAAGCATTGTTTTTTTTACAAAACCATGTTTTATATATATTTCATTTAAAACAGTAAACTGTTTTTTTGTTTGTTTTTTTTTTTAGTAAACTGTATTTAAACACAACTTACGTGTATACACAGCTTGGAAATACCAGAAAAATAGGAAAAATATCAATGAGAGCTCTTAAGAATGTAAAGAAGAATAACAACAAGTGCAAATAATTAATTACTAATCAAATAGTACTTGTATTACAAAAAACTAACACCTTTTGCAATCTTGATTTTTTTTATCAGCCTTGTCCACATAATATTATGAAAACCTACATATTTAAAAACAAGATCCAAATATTTAATTACCATGAAATATTCAGTCTGTGCATACACTTTATAATTTTCTTAATGTAATTTTTAAAATCAAGAAAAAAGGACACTATACTTGTATATGGCATTATGTCAATTGTATTAATAAATTATGTATTAACTAATAAATCATTAAATCAAAATATGAACTGTTGCATATAACGTGAGACTAAAAATATCATGAGCTATAGTTTAGTATTTCTAAGTCTAGTTAATATTTAATATTTCTGTTTGATTGATCATGCTCATTCATGAATATTTTTGTACTTTTAAAAATATTAATATGTTGTATATTGATAAAATTCTGTATTTAAAGTTACAGAGAATGGCCATAAACTCTGGAAACAAAAGTCAATTAACTTCATAACTTGTCATTAATATTATATTACATTACAGGATGCAGTCAATATGTTACTGCATTAAAAATGAAATTTGGTGTTCTGTGCAAAATTTTAATGAACATGGCAAATTAATATACCATTTCTTTAAATACATAAAATGTATAGGATGTGTTGTTTCAGATAATTTTTCTCTGTGACTTTCAGGGAATAAATTCATGTTTCTGATATATTCCTATAGAAGTAAGTCAAGGAATTGTAATCTGTAAAAATCAATATTAATCCATAGAAAAATTAAAAATATGTTTTAAGATTCTTTAACTATGCTTAATGTAATTTTATTACTACCACAAAATATTTAATGTTATTATTTAAGGTTACTATCTATTATTAAGATCAAAATTGGTAGTACTCATATTTAACTTTTTAGATCAGTTTTGAGAAGATCTGGGGTACGCAAAGACTTTTTGGGGGTGTGCAGGCATAGTGGGGCTAACAGATCCATCCCACATTCTTAATTCTCATATTTGCTCTGCTGAAAACCACTCTACCTGAGAACTCTTGAGGTATAAGTACAATTCTGATCTTCCTTTCTCACTTCTTTTATAATTGTTTCTTGCTTTGACAAAGGAATGACATACTTTCTTTAATAATGAGTGTTTATGCTCTTTTATGCTTTCATCCATCACCATGAGAAGAGAATGACAAGGCTAGTTCACTGATCCAAGGTGATGTATGGAGACAAGTCAAGTAGAGTCCCTCAGTTGTCTTGGCCTTGATGAAGTACAGAAATATCAACAAAACACAGGGTTCCAATGCATATCAAAATATAAATGTCCATTATGTGTAACCTACAAGGGCTCTGTCCTTTTGTCTAATAGTAGCTTATGTTGGTCCTATGCAAATAGCAATGAGGAACGTCTTTTGTATTAAATGCTAATTAAATAAAAAGTATTGGAAGAAAATAAGAGGCCAAGGCTTTTTTTTAACTGTCAAAGAAATAAAAATACAATAAAAACTAAAGTTCAAGAGGAATAAAAGCATGTGGGCCCTGGGATTATTAAAATTGGACAGATAACCATTTTATTAACAATATGATTGATGTGGTTTAATTTTCTGATACTCTTTGAAGTCTCACTAATGTGACTGAGATGACACTAATGTGACTGGGGTATGTGTTCATATTCTGGAGAAAGAAAATGGTCAAGAATCATTATAAAAATTAAAGGTTTTATTAAGCTCATCCCTAAGTTTTTAGCAGCTGGAAGGATATGAGTAGCTGCATGAAATCTTCACTGAGGCAACTCATTCATGTTTCCCTAAATCCCTGAGGGCTACAAATAACATAAGACATTATCTTGGAGTACAATTGCAGTATATTAAACCAGGGATCTGCAAACTAGAACTTGTAGGACAAATCTTGCCCACTGATTGTTTTTGTAAATGACATCTCATTGGAACGAGCCATACCCATTTGCTCATACATTATGTGGCTTCTTTGTACTACAATGACAAAGATGACTATTTGTAACAGCGTGGTCTGGATCAAAAAGCTTAAAATTTTTTATTACCTGCCCTTTACATAATAAGTTTGCCAATGCTTATTAAACCATAATCACTCCATTCCAATCTATATGCTTAAATGATCTCCAAACAATAAACTTTGGTCAATGTCTTCTTATATAATTAAGAACATTTAGGAAACTATTTACTTCTACTTCTGCACACTTTCAGTCTCAAAGCAGTTGATCAAGTAAAATTTTAACCCTTTATCAGAAGTATTAGTTTATGGATTATCACTTCAATGTTCCCTAATGCCACCTCTAAAATAATGTGCATTGTGATGTGCTCACAAATAAACTGTGTAACATATAAACTGACAACATCCCCTCTAAACAGAACAGAAACATGGATGTGCCATTAATCACTCTTAAACCCCATCAACAAATATTTAGTAAATTTTATGTACTAGGCCCACAAAGTCAATGTTGAGTTAAAAGCATTTTTTCCTGTTCTCATAAAAAAGAAACTTCAGTGGGGTAGACTGATACTGCCTACCTCACGCAGTAAAATTTGAAGTTGGAACTATGCTAAATGATGCAATGGAGGAGTATGTGGTACTTTAATACCCATATGTCAACATGCATCTGATTAAAGGGAATATGGGTAGAGCAAAATCAAAGTTCAAGCCAGAAAGCACCACTAAGCTGGGGAATGGCCTATGTACTCAGGCACAGCAAAGAGCAAAGACCAGGAACCCACAGAATAAAGAAGGAAGCGAGAGCTGACACCAAACCCAAAAGCTCAAGGTACTGTCTCTATTTCTGAGAACAGCTTCCTGACACAGCCACTTCAAATAAACGAGAGCAAACTTCAGTGTTGCTCTCTTGATAGGCAATGGACACCATAGGACACTAAGGCATGTAATGGGTTGTTTGAAGCATTATTATTTCAAAAACAACAAAAAAATCTGAAGCTAAAATACTTGTCAAATCCAATTAGAAAAGGGACAGGGACACAAAAATGTGGTAATAGAAAGACAATTGACTCTGGGTGATAGACATATAATACAACACATAGGTGATGTAATAGTGGAGCTGTACACCTGGGACCTATGTAATTTTTGCTAGTCAATGTCACCCCAATAAATTTAACAATAAAAAAAACAAAATAAAAGCAAAGCCTAGAAAAAATTAAAAAATGAGACAAAATATAAACCTCTGAAAAATACTTTTTTAATGCTCTGTATTAATAATATTCCAGGTGTTACAAGTGGCATGATATAAGGGAAAGGACACACAGTTTTAGGCCAATGCGCTATGGTTTAAAAGGCAAACTGTTCTCTATATACATGTGTATGTAAGTCCCAGGAGCTCAAGGACATGTCTGAATCTTGCAAGTGATACAGTGCTCAGCAAAGTACCAGCCACATGGTAAGTACTTGGGAAATATTTTTGAATGATTCAGTGGGTAACTTACTTGTACTAGTTCTAAACTGGCAATAAATTCCAAACACAATATTCAAATCCAGGTCAGTTTACATCTGGTCTAAAGCAAAAACAAGTACCTTACTTATTTCTCTGTGATGGAAATAGAACTGAATCTTTCCTGGGGGGCCCAATTTGTGAGGCTGCAATAGGACCAAAAAAGATGGTATTATATGGGAATTTGTTTTGTTAAATCTGAAATACTGAAAAATATATAAGTAATTGAAGGATGGAGATTTAAAAATGTATATCATTTCTTCCAACGTTAGAGTTAATATTTTCTATAAATTGAGAATTGGAAGAGGACATCTTAAAAGAATTTGTTTTCTTTTACATAGAGACGTTCTGAAACCTCTAGCATATTATTTCTTAAATGTTCACTATTGTGTATTACACCTTCTTAGTTAATGACATTTTTAATTTAATGCAAACCCAGGAGAATATATATTTATTTAACACAGATTCCAACAAACTCTTTTCGAATTACTTTTTCACCACCTACTCAAACACAGCACAAAGAACATTTGCATTTGGAAACTTTAAAATCATGGGGTTTTTTGGTTTTTGTTGTTATTGTTGTTATGTTTGTCTTTGCCACAAGATAAAAATATCCACCAATTTCCTGAGGTCAGTCCTAATCAATAGACATCTGACCTTGGAGGGCATTGCAAATGGTGAAAGTTATTTTTAAGTCATCCTCCCTATTTTCACTAAAAGTCTCTGCTTGGGTCTCCAGTCAGTAAAGAGAGAAAAATGCTGATGCTTTGAAAGAAACGTCTGATCAAATATGGAAGAGATGGCTCAAATTTCTCACCCAGAGCTGCATAGTACTTTTTTTGCTTATCCTTTCTCAGTCTATAATTCTTAATCAGCCAATGATACAGAATTTGAATGTTAAGAACTTCGAAATACTCCTATGTGGCCAGGAAAAAAAATAAGACTATAGATTCAATTTTTAATTTTAGAGTCGTTTTGAGACTCAAATACACAACTTTTTGCACATATTCATTTTGGGGCTACAGTTTCAGTTGGGCATTAGGTGATATAGAGCACATCTCACGTGCTACACAATCCATCCCATCATATCAAACTTTTATTTACTGGGCATCTTGTTGAACTGTTGCTGTGCATTTCATAGGTCTGGAGTAGGACCCAAGAGTCTGTATTTCTAACAAGCCCCCACATTCTATGACTCACACTTCTAAAAGTGAAGACCCAGTTCATTTCCAACTTAGACATGAACTTAGTTGGCCTTGGAAGCTTGAGTTTGGCTTCTCCTCTCAGTTTATCTCTAATTGCCACATTACACCAACAAACTCAATGATAAAGTTGTTGTTCAAATTTGCGTAGAGTTCATTAAGCATTTAGAGGATTTTATTTTCACTATTTTTCTATATTTTAAGTACGCTTTACTTTACTAATTTGTATCACAAATAATACTTTCAAAATTCAATCATGGAAAAACTAGCTGAGAGAAAGAAATCCCATTAAAATATCCCAGTTTTCTATTATATTCTTTCCAAAATATAACAGTTGTGGAGCTGTCATTTTTGACATAATGAAAGCCAAAAAGTAAGTGTAGCTATCTCAACTAGATAAATTAATTTATTGGAAAGATATCAAGGACGGAAAGAAGTGGTGTGATTTGGGGACACATAGCAGGAAGCAGAGGTGAGGTCTCAGGCTGTCCTGAGGTGGCAGCTTCTATCACCGCGGTGTCTATGAGTTCTGTAGTGTCACTCAGTCTTTGTTGCACTAACTCAAGATTCAGAATCCACTTACTAAACTTCTAACTGGCCAGATTTAGGTCAAGTGCCCACCCCCTCTTCCACCATTCCTCAACCAAGATCAGACAACGTGGCATCAGCGTGGCCACAGTGGGCAGCAGACCCAGGAAGCTGATGTCCTCCTGAGAGAGCACAAAATGGGGACCTCTTCAATAAGGGAGTACAGCTACCAGATAAAGTGGGTAGATGTGGATACTCAGCAGCAGAAAAAGCAACAAAATGTTGCTGTGCACAGGCAATCTAATGTGTTATTAAAGTATGCAGTGTTGTCATACAACTGTCATTAAACAAAGTCATCAAAAAACATACACTGTTTAAAAAAGAAGACACTCAGCTGTAGACACCTGCTTAAATATTACAGAAGACAGGTTTTCATAGTTAAAGAAAAGGTCTTATGTAAGACATTTTACATTCTGCAATTAGCGATTTTTACTTGTAACCATTACAGAACGTACAAATGCTACATTTTCTGAGATTTTTGCTGCTTCACAATTATCCTACTGTGTAATGCTGGATTGTTGGGACTCACTATCTCTTTTTATACCACTTTCTATTTACTTCATATCTGTTAGATGAACTTTGCTTTTTCCCTTTTTAGTGAATTATCAAAAAAATAAAATAAAAAGAAGACAATTCAGAAAATATTATAATCTCCATGATATAATGATGCCATTTATCCATGAAGAACAAACAGTAGCCTTGTTTTTGTATAGAAGAAATAAAAATTGAATATATGTACATATTTAATATACATATATATACATATACATTTGTATTATTGGTCGTTTCCTTCTTAAACAGAAACACTTTAGTTGTCTTTACCATGTCTAGTTATTTAAATTATTTTTTAATGTGGCAAAGGCCTTGGAATTAATCAGCCCCATCTGCATACACAAAAGACATGACATAGGGAACAAAAAACGTCTGAGGACAAAACTAGGCTTCCTTTCACAGGCAATAGGGGAAATTAGTGTCATCACTAGGTTGAAGACATAAAAAGATTCAAAATTAAAAATCCTTTGAATGCTTCCAACAAGATTCCTATAATCAGCTGAAAGATAAGTAATGATCAAAGCCCTTTAAAACAGTATTGTTCACTTCAGTAGAACTGTTTAAATGTACCCTACTATTCACCAGAAATTATACACGATTACTGCAGAAGCTATGCTATTGTTTCAGCAAGGCACCCAGATGTTTTAAGGATGGCTTCCCCCACCAATGTAAGGTTAAAAGCCAAGATACACAAACAGCTGCAGTTATAAACCTTAATTACCAGGAACATCCCACCACATAGGTATTCAATTGCCCTGACAAATTGATTTATCCTGAAGAGAGTAGGCTGGAGTTGGTGTTTGGGCATTGGGAAGGCAGACGGGAGAAAGTCAAGTTCATTGCTATGTGGAATCAAATTTTGTGTAATTTATCAAAGGAAACCCTTCCAAAGTTCTCACTAGCTTTGTATCTGGGAAATATTAACCTCCTAAATATTTCTTTTTCGTTTAGTCCATGGCATCCCAGCTTTAGTATGATGGGTGAAAAGAGATAAGCACATTTCTACACACCTCATTACCACTGTTATTTTATGCAGTCACCCAGGGATGTTACACACAGTCGTGCCATGTTGGGTCTGAGAACATTCCTAAGCAGGAATTCAGAATAATGAACGTTTGACAGATTTACTAACTCTTTTACTCTTACTCCCTGATGCACTGTGAGGTTTTAATAACATTGTTATTGCTATTATTGATAAGAATTTCAGGAGCACGTTTTCTGTCTCCAACTTTAAACATATGAAGGTTTCACATAACAGTGTTTGTTATTACTAGCTGAATATCATGAAAGGATTTTAGAGGCTGATTTTTACCAGCTATTTTGAATAAAACTATAGCAACTTTCATTCTATGTTCTAGGTAATATCAGTTTAAATGTCATAAACACTGAACCGACGAGGGATAGAGAGGAGATGTTACACACTAACTATAATCTCTGAAGGTGTGTGAACCAAATCAAAATCAACTAAACATGGGTTAAAATGCAGTGTTTATAAGGTCAGATTTTCATCTTTTAGCCCAGTTGTAAATATGTTTAGTTCTAGATTTTTTTCACCTTTCCACCTTACCTTTAACTTCCAAATACCATATGGTCAAAGCAAGGATAAAATGAACATAATTTCTGTCCTGAAAGAATGCTAGAGTTCAAAAACATGAGTCATGTTATGAAAAATGGAGATGTGCCATGCTACTGTGTTTGCCTTTGGAATCATGAAAATGGCTTTATGAGGCTGTAAAATACATGTATGTAACAAGTAACAACAGTGAAGAAACATCACCTACAGCAATGCCTTCCGGTAGTCATCCCTTCCCATCCCCACATATGATCCCTAGGGGAATTGCACAGTGACAGCTTCTATTGTATTCCCAGGTAGTGATTCTCGAATTTGAGTTGCATCAAAATCACCAGCAAGAGGTGTTAACCCTAGTAACCACAATGATTATAATAACCATATCTTGAGGGCCCGCTAAGTATTTTGCTAACCGCTTCCCAAACATAATCTCTTCCAAGGACTCAAGTGCTTTAGAAAATCAGAATCTCTAGAGGTGTGACATCTTGGCACCACCCAGATGATTGTAAGTCATACCATGGTTTGAAAACAACTGCAAGAAAAAGACATTACTCTCCAACTAAATTCCCAAATCTAAGGATGAGTACTTATTAATGAACAGAGGGTTTAAGATGCCTCAGGAAAACGCTGACCCATCCTCCCTCAAAACCACAGGAGCTTTTAAGTAAGCATAGAAAAGATTCCAAGGATTCCTTTGAAAGACTTCGTTTGTTTGTTTGTTTATTTCTGTTATGATTCCGGACTCTCACACTTTTCTGCCACTAGGCTGCATTTCGAAGGTCCTTGGTAACTTTTCAGATATGTTGGCTCAAGGTTACATCTGACACCATGTTGATCCAAAACAGCCCTTGTGATTAGCAACCTTGCTATGTGCATTGAAGATTTGAGTGTGTTTATCTCTGATTTGTGAAGTTCTTTACAAAAAGTAAGGAATGAGCTGTGGATGAAGATCTGAGACTCTTTAAGTTCCTGGCAAAGTACGACTTAAAATTATTTTAAGAAACTGTAATTTTTCAGGTCTTAACATATGGTGGGTCTTCCATTTGAAACAGTTTGCTATCAGCTCAACCTGTCAGTCCAAACTTTGGTGGGGAGAGGGCTTTAATTATTTTACTATATTTTATAGTTGAAATGCAAAATATGCAGACAAACCAACACAGACTGTGATTTACTCAAAGGCAGGCAACGATTTTATTTATATTTGTAACATACATTCTAGCAAGCTTTTTAAAGCAAGTATAGAATTTCAATATATGCTTATTGAATGAATGCACAAAGCTTTCAAGAGTAACATGACATTTTTAGACTATAGAAAAGTACAAAAGTTGACTGCTGTGGATAAATTTCATTGAGAAATTTGGATTTCTTTAAACTGTGTTATGTGCAGCTACCAAAATTGAAATTTTAAAATATATCATATAAAACATCACACATTTAATGTCTAATATCTAATTAAAAATAAATGTCAATTAGTTAATTCTAGAGGTGGTTAAACTTTGACTTAGACCATGATAAACTAGATAAAACTTGTGCAAAAATGTATGTTCTTCATGTATTCCTTTTAGACTTTAGAAGAAGACTAGACTTTAAAAGAATACATACATAAAATTTGTTCAGTTGCACTGTTCTTTCTATTAGAATCACACATTGGTTCTAATCTTTTTTTTCCAGTTCTATTTAGAAATCATCAACGTGCCTTATTGTGTAAGTTTAAGGTGCACTGCATAATAATTTGATTTATAAGTATTGTGATATGATTAATACAATAGGTTCAGTTAACATCTATCTTCTCATAAAGAAACAATAAAAGAAAAGAAAAAAATGTGTTATATTGTGATGAGAACTCTTAGGATTTACTCTGTTAACAACTTTGCTATATATCATACAGCCATTTTGGCTGTAATCATTATGCTTTACGTTACATCCTAGTACTTACTTATCTTATAGCAGGAAGTTTGTACCATTGACCATTGTTTTCCAATCCCTATTCCTCTAACCTTGTGCCTCTGGTACTCACAAATCTGATCTCTTTTTTTTTTGTACCTTTTTTTTTTTTTGAAACCACGTACAAATGAGATCATATAGTATTTGACTTTGATTTATTTTGCTTAACATAATGCTTTCAAGGTTTATTCATGTTGTCACAAATCGTATGATTTTCTCATTTATTATGGCTGAATAATATTCAATTATATATTACAACTTCTTTATTCATTCATCCACCGATAAACACGTAAGTTGTTTCCATGTCTTATCTATGTAAATTATGCTGCTATGAACATGAGGGTGTGGATATCTTTTCAAGTTAGTGTTTTCTTTTTCTTTGTATATATTCCCAGAAGGAGAATTGATGGATCCTATGGTAGTTTTATTTTAACTTTTCTGAGGAACCTCCATACTGTTTTCCATAGTCGCTGAATGAATTTACATATCCACCAACAGGATTTTTTTTTCATTTTTCTTGACAGCTACTCTAGCATTTGTTTATCTGTCTTTTTGATGAAGGCTTAAAGTGATACAGTATTGTGATTTTAATTTGCAATTCCCTAATGACTAGTGATGTTGTTGAGCATTTTTTATGTACCTGTTGGTCTTTTGGTCATTTATTTCACTGAACTGTATCAACAACTTTGAATCACAATTAAATGATTCACCTTGATGTGTACCCTAAATGATATAGTGACAGCTAATCAAAGATCTTTCATATAACAGACTAATCTGGCAAAAATAGTATAGTGAAAGCTGAAATTATTTGGAGTAAAAGGCTCCTACACAACACTAATTTGAAATGTAAAGGGTTAACCAAGACTGACTTTTTAAAACCACTTTTCCACAGGTAGTATTGCCAAAACTAAAGGAACTGCTATTTTGCATGAAATAAGTAATACATTTCATTGAAAGTGAGTTGAAGTGTTTTCAGCATTTGTTCTACATGACAAGCTTATAGGCAATGTGGAGAGAGCTGGATTTTATTATATGCTTTTCACATTAGGCCCCACAATTTTGATTTGGAGTCCTTAAATATATACTTAAGATATCTTCATGATAGAAGAAAAAGACATGTTAAAATCTGTTTAAAGCATGCCCTATCAAAATGATTGCTACTGGCTGGGCATTTTCCTCATTATTCCATTTTAACTTAACCATATCAAACTCCTGCCTCTTAGCCATATTGGCAGGGATAGCTTATGGAGATAAAAAGAAAGAAAGAAAGGAAAAAAGAAACAAGAAATAGGAGAAAAGAGCTACTGGACTAGATTGTTTGGGTAGTTTGAACTGAAAATAATTTTTTCAATACATATTTTTTTAATGAATATCATGTCAACCTGCCCTTATTCATGTTTATATGAATCTTTTATTTGAATACATTAAACATCATCAGCCTTAGAGCACAATTTGCATGACCAATTTTGAAAGCCAGACTTTTCTGTTCCTGACAACATTCAAATTGCCACACAAGCATTGTACTCATAGTTACAGATAATACAATTTGAGTTTTTCACTCCATAATGCAGTTTGAAAAAAAATAATGATAGTAAAGAAGATAATAGTGAGAATTTAATCCCAGAATGAGGTCACCACTTGATTATTTGGATCCAACACCAACTATACCTAGGTATAGCAAACTCCATCACATACATAATGTCTGCATGCAATTTTTTTACTCAATTTTATAAAGAACAAGAAACATCTGTCTTTTTCAGTCTCTTCACAGCATCCAACCCAATGGACAGATGTTTTCAAAACCACGTTGTCTGTGAACATTTAAAGGAATACTATATTTGCATAAACTCTGGGAATTCCAGGCTTCGTGCTTTCCATACTGTTTTAGTTTTTTAAATCAATATTTTTTTGTTCTGTACCCATCATTTTGTTTTACTCCTCATAAAGCAGACATTGTGTGCACACATCTGTTAAATCTGGGCTGCATTTATTACAGTTCTGTTCTTCCAGAAACAGGAAGGATTAATTACCACAGACCAGCTCTAGAAGCACCCCCGTGTTTCTTAACACACAAAATTAATTCAGAGTTGACAAAACTCTTTCAGACACAGCCTGCTTCCTGCTGATGATGCTTTATTAGCATATTCTTCCCAGAAAAAAAAAATGCCTCATAGACCCTTTTTACCTCTCCTCTGAGTTCAATTTGTACAGCACTGAGTGACAGGCAGCAAAATGGCTTGAATATATCTAAGGCAAGTTGCCAAAATCCTCCCGATAGAAGCACTTTGGAGCCTTTGTTCTGAGCACATTAAAGTCACAGAAGGTCCATGTACTGTAGACAGTGTGGGGCAGGCAGGATGTTCTCAGTAAGACAAAACAGCAGGTGATAAATGACATTAAATAACAGTGAGAATTTACCACAGACTAAATTAACTACTGGAGTGAAATGTTCTCAGCTCTAAGGCTATATTAACAGTGAATTTATAATTAGGTGATTATCATACTTTTTAGTGTTTGAGGAAGTCTATATGTAAAAATGAAGACAGCTCTATTTGACTCTGGAGAGACATGGCTGAAAGTAGTTCTAAAAACGGTAGAGAATAATTCTTCTTTCAGGCCTCATAAAGTCATTTGTAAAAATAAGTGCTTGGAAGTGAATTAGACTGTTGGATCTCTCTCTCTCTCTCTCTCTCTCTCTCTCTCTTTCTTCTTTCAAAAACTGCAGCCTCAGAGAAAAGATTGCCAGGAAATCAAACTCTCCAAAGTATAGCCCTATCGGTATTTGCAAAATTAATCAGAAGTTAATTACTGTCATGAGAATTATTAAGGTACGTAGGAATTTGTGATTTTTTTTCCTTTAGAGATAGTATCCTTAAAAATATCAATTTATTTTCTAAATCTTAAGGAATTTCTTTTTGACTCTGTGCTTCTGGACTTATAAAAGCATTTCACTTTGTATTATACTCGACAACATCTGAGAATCTAAAAAATAGCAATATAATCTTTCAGAAAAAGTGTGTCAGGGCAAGACAACGAACTGCTAACTTTCCCATTGACTAGGTCCTCCTAAAATCATCACACTGCAATAGTTTTATCAAATGCCTTTAAACAAAATAATAAAAACAGAAAAGTACAATAACCTTTAAACCTCTTAAAACCTTTTCTCCTTACAGATTATTTTTCTCTCCCAAACCTATGCTTATGTCCCACGAATAGTGTTTCAGTTTCCTGCCTATCCATAAGAATCCCCTCCTAAAAGAGGAACAGATTTCAAGTGGTGCCAGGAGCACATATGGGTCGTTGGTAGAGTTCTCACCATGTAACATCTTGTGTACTTTCCTGGAGGATTTCTTTTAAAGCTAGAACACTTCATTTTTGGCAACCAAGACCTGTATGTCTAGACACATTATAGTGCTTGGTTACCATTGTATTTCCATAATAAAGTAGTATCCATTCATTCATAACTTTCTCAAAAAATTCTCCTGTTGAGCTTTAAACACTCCAAGCTTAGCCTTAGCCAAAAGGTGAATATTTGGAAAGTTTCTGTTAAATCCATTTTATCAGATATTGACTTATATGACTCAAAAATCGTTTTCCATATGTCCACAAGAATTATTACCCCCAAAAAAGGAACCCGTTAGGAGCTTTGAATGTGACTAGTCCTTTGAGAAACAAGCTCAAAAGCTGGAATGAAAGATTCAAATTTAAAACCAACATTTTTCTATATCTATGTATATTCTACTTAACCATAAACACATGCACACACACTTCAATTTTTAAAAATTTTCAATATATTTCTCTATGTGCTTCCTTTTTCACTTATTATTTTGTCTTCAGAAAATTATTAGTGAACTGCCCGCTATCCTATTGGAAGTTCAAGGCTAGTTGTATAACCTCTATAGACATGGGGAAACTATAACATTTTCAAACATGGCTGTATTTCCTAATAGCATGCTGAAGTCACCAGACACCCTAGGCCTTGTGCATGCTTTTGCATATTACAACCGTGTGTGTCATGCAGAAGTGTGTGAGCTGTTTATGCAGGTTGTTGTTATGTGGATAATTATTAAATCTGTACTAGTTTGAGTTTTCTCTTTTTCTTTTAGAAAAATTATAAATATACTACATGTGTGAGATAACTTAATCTAGCATTAAGGCCAAACTTTTAAATTAATGATAATTCTGATATTTAGATAAATATTAATTGTCATGATCTTTATAAAATGTTGAGTACATACATACAGAATTCCTATTCAAATTACTGAAACAGATATTAACGACCAATCACTGCAAATGACGATATACTATACGTGAACAGCAAGTCTAAGGGGATTTTTTTTTATTGTTAAACTTATTGGGATGAGAGAGTTCCCTGATGGTGTAGTGGCTTAAGGCTTCAGCGCTGGCACTGTCAGCACTGCAGCCTGGGTTCGATTCCCAGTCAGGGAGCTACCCACATACCAAAAAGCAAAAAAAAAAAAAAAAAAGAAAAGAAAACTTATTCAGATGAGATTTGTTAGCAAAAATTACATAGATTCCAGGTGTACAATTCTACAGTTTATTGTCAACTTGTTGTATAATAAGGTCACCACCTAGTGTGAGTTCTTTCCATTATCATATATTTAGGTCCCCTCCCTCCTCTCCCACCCCCTCCCTTTCTTCCATCCCCTCCCCACTTGTCCTCAAATAAACATTAAACTATTGACTGTGTCCATGAGTTTTTGTTTATTTGTTTGTTTTTTCTTTGTTGCTTTTAGTTTTGTATTCCTCCTATGAGTGAAGTCATACAGTTTTTGGGTTTTTTCTGTCTGGCTTATTTCACTTAGCATGATGATATCTAGGTCCATCCATTTTGTTGCAAATGGCAATATTTCATCTTTTCTTACAGCTGAGTAATATTCCATTGTGGATAAGTACCACAGCTTCTTTATCCAGTCATCTGTCGCAGGGCACTTTGGTTGTTTCCATGTTTTGGCCACTGTGAACAGTGCTGCGATGAACATTGGGGTACATAAGTCTTTGCAGACAAAGTTTTTCAAGTCTTTTGGGTAGATCCCCAGAAGGGGGATTGCTGGGTCATATGATAAACCCATTCCCAACTTTCTGAGGAACCTCCACACTGCCTTCCACAGTGGTTGTACCAGTTTGCACTCCCAACTTAACAACAAAAAAACAAACAATTAAAAAGTGGGCAGAAGAACTAAACAGACACTTCTCCTATGCAGAAATACAAATGGCCAGCAGACATATGAAAAAATGCTCATCCTCATTAGCTCTCAGGGAAATGCAAATCAAAACCACAATGAGATACCACCTCACACCTGTGAGAATGGCTGTTATCAACAAGACAAGGAATAACAAGTGCTGGAGAGGATGTGGAGGAAAAGGAGATTTTACTACGGTTGTCTATTATGAGTTCAAACCAGCTTGCCCTTGGAGTATATGTGAAAAAATTGGGACTATTTGAAATCTTTTCCTCTTTTAGGAGGGGATTCTTATGGACAAGCAGGAAAATGAAACACTATTCATGGGACATGAGCATATTTCATAAACATTTCATATCATTTACTCTAGTAAACCATTTTCAGTCCCTTCAATATTGTTCATTCTTAAATCAACAACCATATAATACTCATTTAAAAATGAGTCAAAGTATGCTTTCAGTATTTAAATTACCAGATAAATAATTTCTATATAATTTTCATTTATAAAGAGAACATAGATGTCTTTTAGCAACTGTATCTGTTGTCAAACCAATAAGAACAAGTCACAAAATTTAGGGAAATGTAACTTGATGATGCTGAGGAAATCTTGCTAATTTTGATTTTTTTATGTTTATTACAATATAACTAAGTCATTACATAAATTTCTTGTTGTATAACCAAGATAGAAGTAGAAGAAAAATAGCTTCTGAAACTATTTCATACTAGATTGAAGAATAAAATGCCATTTTATGACTCATACATAGGATCATAAGAGGTTAGGTAAGAACAAAATCACTGAAGTATAGTAATTAAAAAAATATTCATATCATACAATGAAAGGCAGCAATGTATTGAAAAAGACATTAGAGATCTTTGTAAATTTGAGGCTTTCTAGTCTCTTTTCAGTGTTTATGTATATACATGGGTGTGTGTGTGTGTGTGTGTGTGTGTGTGTGTGTATACTTTTTTATTACTAGTAATTTCTACTACTATGCCTAAACTTAAAATATAATGGAATAAAAACTATACATATAACATGTATACTTGTTCTCCTATAAAGTCAGTAATGACTCCATATTTCAATAGCTAATGATTATGTAACTTGCAGGTTTGTATCTTTAAGTACCTTACTGAAGTGAAAGTTAGCTATGGGGTTCAAGAATCCAAAGAGAAAATCGAATTATTATGTAGATTTCACAAACTGTATAAATACAACACCAGAGGAAATGCGACACTCTACATATAAAATCTTCTAAAAGAGGCCAGTACAACAAGATGATTGATAATCATGCCATGTAATTCATTAAAGTCTCTTCAATGAGAAAATACTTTTGTAGATATTTGTTTGGAGGTGAGTTTTATGGTGTGGGAAGATGCAAAATATAGAGTAGGCTACGGAGAGTAATTCTGTGTGTGAGGATCACATCAAATAGGATCATGAAGAAATAATAAGGAATGAATCAGTACATTTCTCTTAAAATGGAGTATCTTAGCAACAAATAAGGCAAGGGCATTGATGTACTTGGATTCAAGTAATGTGAAGTAGTAAGGAATAAACTAAAGCCTTTTACGATCATTTATCCCTTCTGGATTGGATCATGATTAAGAGCAGGATTAACTTAACGTCAGAAGGACTCGAAGCCAGAAGTCAAAGCAGTATGAAAAAGACATTTCATTAATCTACATATATTAGTTAGCCAGGGTCTGGTCAAGGACTTTATGGACAAGAAAGCAAAGATCGTGGTAATTTAACAGACTAGAACTTGGAATGACCATTATAGATTTAAGATAAGAAATAACAAATTTAAATCCCATTTGTATTGGGGAAAAATATAATAAATTTTAATAGTAAATAAAACCCATAGCAGCTTATTCAAATGATTTCCTAGCCTACCTCCCTTATGGAGATTACACCAGGATGAAAAAAAATTGTTATAATTTTTATTACCGTGGTGTAAAGATACTGCATCTGCTGTGTCACTGATCAACTCAATTTCCCCAAAAGGTAAGAAAATGAAAAGGAAAAAGGAATTTTATCCAATGTGTTCACAATGGTGATAGAGTAAGATATTGATTTTTAATTTGGATGTTAACTTCGCGTGCTCCAAGCTATCTCTGCAGCATATTGCCTGCCCAGATAAATGTGCTCGGTGTGTCAATCATTCCTAAAAGTTGCTTCTAGTACCTTAGGCTAATCATTCTAAGGCATTTCAAAACTGCATTAAAGTTGTGAATTTTGTAACATTTCCCCCACCCCCATTTATTTTTTTCATCATTCAGATTAGAATTTTCAGGTTTTAAGGGCTTTTAAAACATATATGTCAGGCCTCAGATGGACTCCAGGCCCTGGCACTGCATCACAAGGTTAAGCTTATATGATATGAAGTCTTTTATCAACTGTGTTGTGTATGTAAAGCCCCCTTCTAGCTTCTTTTTCTGATCTTGGTTCTCTAAACTTAAATCTTTCATTTTAGTATATGATTGCACAAAAGCATGTGAAATATTTGCAGGCCCTGGTTTCCTGCTGAACACAGTTCTGCTCCTCTCCATCTTCAGGTCTTCAGTTCTTCAGTGAAGTTAAGGCATGCAATTCTTCCCCACAAGTTTGGGCACCTCTGCCAAACATGTGGGCAGGTGTTAGGCCTTCTGGCACATGTGCTCTGGAAGGCACTGAAATTCTCCTTAACTTGCTACTTATAATACATTTTTTCTCTAAGAAATCTCACAAGATTGCAGAGGAAATCATTCGAAGTTCTTTAAGTTAAAGACAGCAAAACCAATTTCAAAACAAAAGGAGCAATAATAAGTTTTCAATAGTTGTGACAAGAGTATGAAGACCTTCGATTAGTAATGGAATAATATCCCATGCACACATACTGATGACTTAGACTGACATTAATAGTTACCTACTTCCTATCTGCAAAAAAGAGAGGATGAGAACTAAGTTGTCAATGTCAACAAGAATGGGAGAAATGCCAAAATTAAATATTTTTTTTTTTAAAAAAACAAATAAAAATGTTCTCTCCCAAAAATAAATTCACCAAAAGAAAACATTGAGAAATTTATTAAACTGCAAAGAAAATACAAAACAATAATTTTGCCAAATAATTTGTCTGAACATCATATTTTATCTTAAAATTGCTAAGAATACTTTACAGATAACAATATTTATACATACATTCAAAGTATCCAAATTCTGTTTGTGTTGGTGTTAGTCCCTTAATTTCATTCTGTATCAATTATTTTAAAAAATTGGATCAAACTTATAATTCAGAAAACCCAGAAGTGGGTTTTAAGACTCATTTTGTATGTTGCATTATTAAAGTGTTATAACTATAATGTACAAGAGATAGTATTATTGTAGTTTACCTTGAGATAACTAAATCTAAAGGAAGCGAAAGGCTCAGGCAAGGTTACACAGTGAGATCGTACACATTAGGGGGAACACTGGTTTCCTGGGCTCCTGTGTCCATATTCAAGAATCCAAAGTATAGAAATGACCACTAGATAAAGGCTGGCTTCCTGCAGACTACTCACTAGAGGGCTGTGTGAAATGGGAGCAGAAATACAGGCTGAAACTTTGCTGGGCTCTCAAATGTGTCTCCAGAAAGGTACAGTCAAGTTGGCTTTTTACAGTGTAATAAATTCACTGGGTCATCTGTTGTCCAGAATTGTCAGGAAGGAAATGGGGACATCTGAGTAGTTGGAAGGACAATTTAGGAAGCCAAGTTGGCCACAGAGCCAAAGACTTACTATCCAATACAACTTTTATTAGAAATAACTCAACTATTTTAATCAAAGATTTCTAATCTTCTATTGCAATCTCTCAATTAGGTATAATCTTGGGAGGGTGCCTTCCCAAACATTTCAAAACCCTTAATAATATAGCTAAACTAAACCCAGATTTTGTTATTTTAAGAAAAGGGATCTTTGAGCTATAAAACATACTTTAAGAATTGTGTTTTATTAGGGCTTTAAGAAGATATATATGACCTCAAATTATACTCCCTATCTACTCAGTCATTTTCAAAATAGTTACCCTCATTCTATAATGAGGGATGAAATTCAAGTGTAAATATGAAGGTGATTTTTGGGGAAGATGGCCATTTGAATATAGGAGTCTATTGTATCTCTCTCTTTACCTATCCTTTTCCTTAGAAATGTAAGGCACTTTGAGGTGGGGTGAGGGTAGGAGGGCACTGCAAGGTGTTTTTTGATAATTGAAGTCAAGGGAGTTCAAGGCTTGGGAAGCGGCCTATGAAGGTAAGAAGAAGGGATGGCTATTTAGAAACGAGTAGAAAGTAGAGCAAAAGGCAAAGAACATAAAGAAGTCATTTCCAAGAATTAAGAATCAATTGCCTCACATAGACAATAGTTACAACTCCTCGTTGTATATAGACATATTACAATTAAAGTATTACTAAGTTTATTTTCTCTGCCTATCAAATAGCAAAGATTTTGAAGGGAGTTGGAAAGACAGTGAGGGAATAGCATAAACTAATGCAAACTTTTGGTGTTGCTTTTATAACACATTAAAAGGCTTAAAATATGCATAATCCCTGATATATTTTCTCTTTCAAAATTCATCCTACAAAAATAAAACTGAGATAATTATGAAGTACATATATTCAAAGAATTTAAAAATCACCAATAGTAAAAATGGTGACAATCATCATTATGCAATTTCTTAAGCATGTAGAGGTATATACATAAAATAGAATGTGGTAGTTTTTTAAAAATTCCTTTGTGAAATAGTAACTATTGAATAATAAAACAAAATTAAAAATAGCCATCACTATCAAAACTATTAATAACATTTAAGTTGAAAAAATAAAACTGTGATATAATGCACTCTTTAAGTTAGTTTTACAAAACCAAAGTGAAAGAAAAATATAGAGAACAAGAGAGCAAGAATGAGAGAGAGGGAAAGAAAGGCATTGAATTATAATATTACTAACAGGTTTTATTTTTTTCAGGAAGTAAAGTTTCAGTTAACTTTTTATAAATGTTTTTATTTTCACTTTTCTGGTTTTCTAAATAATGTGTATTGATGTTTTATTATTTGTGAATTAGGAAAATATGATAGTAGATATATATTAATGTCATTCCCCTTTGAAGTTTAATAACCTTGTAAAAGGCACTTCCAGTTGTCCAGTATCTATCCATGCATGTCTTCTAACAGATTTATTTTTGTGTGAAGTTGCAAGCTACCCAGTTTAAAATATTCTTCTGACCAGAATCCCTTGCTGATACACTTTGCCAAAATGTGTGAACAGTAACATGTTAATAAATGACTCTAGCTGTATATGCCTTTTACTCTGTGCTGCCTTTAATCTTTCTCTTGTCTGAAATGGAAACATGATGCCCAGCAATGGGACAGCCACCTTACTAATGTGAGAATGAGCTAAGCAAGAAATTAGAAGGAACTTCGGTTCTTGATAAGCTTTTGCACAAGTTCTGCACTATCAACATTTGTGTTTCTTTTTACCTGAGGGGGGAAAAATAGCTCTCTACTCACACAAATCACTCTGGACTGATTTGCTTTACGTGCAATCAAAGTAATCTTAACTGACACAAACCAAGAGGAAAAAAATGTTAATTTACATTCTACTGATTTGTAAACGATGATGGTAGAACATCCCTGAGTCCACTAGACATTTGAATCGAGGTACTAAAAGATTAAAGGATCTTGAAAGATCTCCAGACTGGGGCATTTTCCTTAGCATCTTCAAGGGGTACCAAAAAATACTTAGTGGTTTTGAAGTAGTGTGCTTTTTAATCTCAACCTCAGGACCTTGAGGGATAAATACTACCCTAAATTCCCTTAATAGTTGACTATCAATATTATGAAATTATATATATATATATATATATATATATATATATATATATATATATATATATATGTGTGTGTGTGTGTGTGTGTGTGTGTGTGTACACACACACCACACACACACACACACACACACAATTCTTCCCTACCCCAGTCTCTCTCTCTCTCTCTCTCTCTCTCTCTATATATATATATATATATATATATATATATATATATATATATATATTTTTTTTTTTATGTCCAAATGATCGAAAACAAATTGTCAGGTAGTGAGATATTTTATGTAAAGTGATTTTTAAAAATAAAATTATGTATTACCAAATGCAATTCTCAGGTTTAAACGTAGGGTGATACATAAAATACTGTCAAGAAAGGAGAAAATTTTACCCACCAAACATGACTGATCCCTGGAAAAACTGAGGGATTCATGTTTTGGATCTTTCTCAAGACTTAATCTGCCTTTATGTTGATTCCTCTCCATGGTAATTTCAAAAGCAACTTCTGTTCCAAAAAATATTCATTTCTTTTTTCTTACCTTACTAGAGTACTAAACTAGCTTTTGGCATTAGCCTTATTTAGCAGCCCCTTCTAGACATGATTAAAAACACCCACCACCAGAAGCTATTCCATTAAAATGCATGCATTTTTCTAAAGGACAGCCAACGAACCATAACAAAATAGAACCTCCCCTCTCTGGAAGTGATCAGACAGGTTCAAAAAGAATATTTGATAATACGCCAAGCCAGCACATTGCTGTGATTATAAAAGCAATGCCCACACCCAAAACAGTCAGACTTTTCTTCTCTATTAGAGACCAGCTGCCTCTCACAGTAAACCTGATTTAGATCAAGATCAAAAAATCCCAATTCTCTCACCATGGATTCTGTGACATTTCACTATGGCACAGGACCCAGGTAAAACTATTTAAATAGGTGATTTGGGACCATGTCAAGGAGAAATTGAGACCTGAGGCCATGTTTTTCAGTATTGTTAGAAATTTCCTCATGTGACTCTCAGCTGTCCATTTAGAAATCTAACTGAAGGGTTGAAAACAAGCTACCTGCTTTGTAAATCATTTAGATAGTCACCCATTGAACATGGACTAAGAATATATATTTAAAATATTAGGATTAAAACGTTATGTAAAGCTTCGTATTCTGCTTCTGATGTTAACATTGTTTTTTTGTTTGTTTTTTTCACTGTTCCTTCAAACATTTTTCCCTCTAAAGACCTTCATGATCTGTTTTGTGAAGCTAGCTATATATTTTATTCCATTCAATTCTACGTTTTTCGATATTAGTATTTTAAACATCTAAATTGCATTTTCTGCTATTTTATTTATTTTAGAGCAACAGGCAAAGCCTTAATTTCTTATGTAGGTGCCAATCAATCTGTAGTGTCATATCTATTTTATAGGGCAAGGATACAATATATAATTAATGAAATAACAGAACCTCAGTCAGAATGAATTTTCAAGGTAATCCAGATGAAAGCACTGTTTTTGCAACATCAAAAAGCAGTACTTTCAACTGTTGGATGGATAACGTGACTTTAGAAAAGTAGTCATTGTACTGCATTGACATCTACACCTGGTGATTCCTGTTCTGCCTGCGAGAGCCTCAGAAAAGTCTTAATGTTCTTTTAAACAAAATTCCTGAAAGGTTTGGAAAATAGCTCCATCTACACCTGTCAATTCTTCCCCAACCCAGTCTCAACCAATTTATCTCCTTTCCAAGATAAACCTCTTCAGTTCTTTCAAATGATCTTCATAGGCCTTGATCTCCTAACCCATTTTTGTTCTTCTCTGGATGTGTTTAAGTTTGTCAATGTCCCTCTTACAGAGGGAATGCAAGCTGTGGGTGTGATGTGTTGATGCCCTGTTCTTCACAAGATCGTCTTTACTCACATTTGAATGTTTGGCCTCCACCACTTTCTGGGGCTCATATTGATCTTTCAGTCAATTAAGACTTAGTCTTTCTTATGAAGGCAAGGCTGCTATTAATCCATTATCTAACTGACATATAACTGAAATTTATGTTTTGGAATTATTGTAGGGTTCTGTAATTATATCTATTATGCTTCATATCCCCCAGATGATTTATTTCTCAATCAAAAATCTGTTTTTCAAATGTTCTAAAGAAGTCTGATAATCTCATGATTATGCTCAAAATTTTTCAAAAATACCAAAGACTTGACCTGATTAGGTGACATATCTGGAACCCAGAATTCGGTTCCCATCTACTATCCCACCATTGATCAGACAGTCTCAATTCCAGATCAAAAGTTGCAGTTGTGAATTGCACCCTGTGGCCTGTGATTATCACCCCCTGCCACCACAAAAAAGAAAACAATCTAAGTCACATTTTTCCATAAGGACCCAAGGACCACATTATCTACTGGATAGCTTCAAAATTGGTGTTAAAATAAAAACAGGTAGGATTTGTGAAGTTCATTAAAAATATTTATGCCTTAAGCAATTATATGTTAACTGTCTTTCCAGGAAAAATGATCTGCTTTCTTTAAAATGTTTCTCAGCCTTTATATTTTGGGACATGTATTATTCATTATCACTATGTTAAAGTGTTTATCACATCTCAAATTAATGACATTTTATTTCTTTTATGCAAATGTTTTACTCTAACTTATTGTGTAGTTGGTTGTTACATGTTTTCGTCTTAAGCCTTTCATCTTAAGCCTCAACCCACAAACAAAAAACTTCTTGAAAATTATGTTTGCTTCACAATCATTTTGAACATCAGTATCGAGTCACATAAAGTAGGTGTTACATGATAATTACTTGTATTGAATTAAATCATTTTTTTATCTTACGGTCTTTCACACTCCGAGTATATCAGAAATCAAAGTTTATGAAAAAGTTAACTTTTCTAATTTGTACATTATTTTAGAAAAGATTGAATTCTCTTCTGAAATCCTTGTTTGAAATGGTAAATTAAAAAAAAAAAGAGAGAGCGAAAAAGTCATGGCGTGGAATGAGTATGCCAGTGTTAAAATAACCACCAGGCAGATAAATAAAAAAGGATGGCATACAGTCTTAAAAGGAGAAAAATGCTATGTATTTTCTGGTTTTTAAGAAGTAGAAGCAAATCAACCTCTACATAGATATCTCATTCTCTCTTTGAACTTAATTTGAGTCATAACATTGCATGATCTATAATGGCCAACTTTGCACAAGTATTAAGCCAGATCAACAAATGCATCCCTAATGGAACTCCTTCTGGGTCTGAGATGATAGGAAGCAGAAATGATGATCATTAAATTCCATTTGGCTATTTCAATATGATATGAAAATGAGGGTAAACTCTCTATCCAGATTAACCAAAAGTGAAACATGTTTTCTCTTTGTCTTTCAGTGTAATCAAAGTCTTACATTGCTTATATATTAATGTGCATAAGTTATAAATGGATATACCTCACTATTTGTGTTAACATGTGCAGTTCACTTCTACCAAATTATTAGTCTGGAAAAATTCTTAATAGAGAATTACTTATGCCTCCTTGAAAATTTCAGAATTTAAAAACAATGTATCAAGACATTTATTTACCTAATAGACTTAAGGTAACATAAATTAACAATGAAAAATAGAAGAGATTTTGGAAGATTTATTACAAGTGAGGAATCAACATACTTGAATGAAAAAAAGGAAAGTAGTGAGATTATATATAATCTGAAAATCTTCTCATTTATTTATATCATCGGAATACCACAGTAACACGGACATGCATCCTACTAACATTCTTTGCAACAGCATAAATAAGATGCATAAATAATAAATGGCAACAGATCAATGAGATCAACATCTTGGTAAATGAGTAAAACTAGGACAACTGCAGGACCTTACTGGTCTAATGTACATATTAACTTCATCTCATCAGTAACAATAAATAAGTTCTATTTATTTATTTATTTTTCTGAAATGTGCTCTTATTTGGAAGAGCAGTATTCCTTATTTACTGTTTTCCTACAAACTGATCTTAAGTTCAACTCAAAAACCTTATGAATGGGTGTTGGATATATATTGGTTTTGTCACTATGCAGTTTACCAAAATGCATTATAATGAAAGTGCTAATATTACTGAAGTTTGATTGCTAAACAGGATTTTATACTTGCTTAAAAGTGGATACATGGAAATAAAAAATGCAATACATACATAGTATAAAGTTAGTCTATGTTTCAATGTCTATTTTAAGTCTGGCAACGTTTAATCAAAAGTGATTAAAATGTAAGATTAGACATTTAACAAGACATTGATAAATGTCAAAATATTTTTGTTTTGTGTTAACCCTGACAATTTTTTAAATGGTTGACATTCCATATAATATTTTTTAAATTTCTTTTCTTTTTAAAATTTTACTTACTGGAGTGACATTGGTTAATAAAATTATATGTTTCAAGTGTAAAAAATATTTCTTTAAATTATAAGTACTTTACAAATAATAATAGCTTTTCAAAATTTATGATAATAAATTATTTCTCAAATATTTTATTTTGCCAATACAGTTCATAAAAATACTGTTAAATATTAATTTTAAGGAGTATTTGTCAACTAAGACAAAGAGAGAAAACATTAGCAAGTTGTTAAGAAATATTCACTTTAAAGTTTGGTTAAAAGATATTCGAAAAGTTTTCGAGCAAATTACAGTTAATTTGTATTTGTAAAATATTTATTTGAATTATTATTTATTTTATAGTTATTCAAGTCTGATAAATCAGTGTATCAAGTGTAAAGTATATAATCACGTTAAACACTGGTTTGAGAAAGAAAAACATAAATGTCTATTTTCAAAAGAATTTTTTTCTAATAATACATTGCAAAATCTTACACGGACATAGAAAGTTTCTACTAGTATAAAGAAAACCTCGTGTGTGTTTTTGGACTAAGGCCATATCTATAAAACTGGAACTCGAAAATATCAGAAGAAAGAAAAATCACTCTATCCAAATCTGTACATACATTTATTCTGTGAAATATAAATCTAAAAGTATCAAAACAAAATAAATATTCTAATTTATCATTGATTATTCCCATATGCAAATAAATACATTGATTATTTTTCAGGTCAAAACTATAAAAGTGAGTAAATCTTATGTAAGTGTTTTTTAATATCTCTAGGCCACTATATATGGCCTTAGAAAACTGGTAAATATAATAAAATATAAATCAATATAATATAATTTAGACATAAACATTTTTTGCCTCTGAATATTTTATGATGATGGAAAGTTACAAGTAATAATTATTGTAGCAATTACATCATAACAAAGAAGGATTTTAATTTTATAGACCATCTTCACAGAGTATTTTGTTCATCTATGCTCAAAGCATATTGTTGACCTTAGAATAATTCAGGGATGTCAATTAATAGAACTTCATATAGAAAATTACTAAATGAAATTAATCCTAAAAGTAAGTCATAGGATATACCTGGAATATGTTATTCTTACATTACTTAGTATTTGCATGTTGTGTCACCTGTTCTGCTTGAAACCATTGTTACCCAGAAGAAAATCTACCTATGTGTTGCAGTCTTACCACACTGCTAGCCATGCCATATTAAATACATTTTTTTTTTGCTTGTTGTGATAGATCTTTATACTAAGAGTAATTCCCATCGTGCAGACTGTATATTTGTGCTCTTCATCTGGTCTGATTTCCCTGAATTAACAGCATTATTAGAGTTTGCTGCAATTTTTTTCTTTCAACTTGTGGGAATTGCTCTTTCACAGAAGGTAGAAGTCATAATCTGTCTTATTGAACTCAGTATTATCTATACCAGTGAATACAATCCTGGCTCTACATTAAAGAAACTTGAGAAGATTTTTGTTTTAAATATTAACACCAGGACCATGACATTGTAGAATCAGGTTCAATTGTTTTGGAAATGGTACTAGGTCACAGTATGCTGTAAAAGATCCCCAAGTGAACCAAATTGCAGCCAGAGTTAAAAACACTTGTATATACAATTCCCAGCACAAATGGATGACAGAAAAGTTACTAGACTTATAAAAAGGTAGTCAAAAGGAAATCACCTTAAGTATCAGAGGACATAGTTTTTGCTGAAATGTATCTCCTGTAAGAAAAATTAGAAAATTTGAAAATTGCTTTTAAAAATCTTTCTCAACAAGTTTCTAGAATCCATTGCATTTATTAAGCCATGGTTTACCTTTCAAATAACTAAAGTGGAAAAAAAACCTATAAAATTACAAAGTCTAAGAATGGTATAGTTATTACTATTGTTTTTAGAACTCCAACCACAAGGAATACATAATTATTAGATTTATAAAGAGTAAAATATTTAATCTTAAGGGATTTTATTTTTCATTTTACATATTGAACAAAATGTTATGAAAGCAAAAATATTTCAAAAAATTAAAATAATGAAAAATAGTGAATGAGGAAGGGATAAATAAACCTATATTAAACATTCAAACCTCCCATAATAATTCATCTGTATTTTTTAAAGGGTAATTTTATAGTACATTTATTATTGTTCAAATTGCCTTGGAAACGAGATGAAGAAAAGAGTATATAATACAAACTATATGCCCTTTTAATAAAATTCTCTAACCATATCTAGATATTTGTCACTTTTTCTTTTACACCTGCCAATCCTCTCAGGCTTCCTTCTAGATTTGCATAAGAGTTTCTGGTCTACGTAGTCCCATTTCTTTCTGCAAAGACCAGAGGGCGCTGATTCTTTCTTCCAAAGCTAGTTGGCAGTCAAAATAAAATCAAAGCCTCAAAGTCAGTTGAATGTCTTACCATCAACAATTTTTAAACTTGAGTTGATGGAGTAAAAATTAAAATCTAAGATTTGCATAGAAACTTTTAATATTAGAGCCAGTGCCACTGTACCTAGCTGGAGTGGTGCACTAGGGAAGGCTGAATCCAGTTACTACATTCTCTGAATTCTCTGAATCTTCTCCTATGCACCTATTTTATTGGTCAGTTTCTAATTCCTTCCCATTCAATGACTTAATCTGTAAATTACATTTCTTTCTACATAACTTCAGATTCTTGAATGGAAGCGCGATTAATAAACTTTTACTAAAACAGGCAGAACAAGATATTTATTAGAAACATAAGTATATGCATTTCCTGCTTTAACAATGTTTTCACATAAGGAAGTTACCTCAGATTGAAAAGACAGTTCTCATTCCACCTCCTACTGAAGCATTCTTCATGATCGCCACACCTAGAACTTGAGCCAGAGCAAAGCCTAAAATAGAAACCAAATATAGACAGAAAAAAAAAAAAACGACACAGGAACAGAATTGTTGGTCTTATTTATATCAGCAATATTTGTAAAAATTTCCATAGGGATGGTTTTTCGAGGGTACTAAAACAACTAAGAAAGAAATTAAATCAAGGTGAATATTTCAAAGTGGATCCTTTCCCAAAGACTCTTGATCAAGTAAGTTATTTTGAACAGAGGACATGTTTCTACTTGTTCAATAAGCTTGTTAGCTAAAAATTTAGCTCATTGGAAACTCATGAGGGATGCAATGTCATACATCTATTAGATTTGAGGTAAAAAAGACACAATAATCTTGGAGATATACTTGTCAAGATTATGACCTGTTTAACCATTCGCTGACTTTGAGTCTCATAGATCATTCCTTTTATCTGGAGACTATATATATTTGTATCAAAAGAGATTTTAAGTGAGTGATGACAAAGGACAATAGATGTTCCTAAAAAGCATTAGTATTGGGAATGTTCGTATTGTCAGAGACCAAAACCACAGGGTTTAGCTACAAGGCTCAAGGGCAGTTGTGGCCCTGATAAATATCAAAGCCATTAAAAGCATCAGAATTATGTGACCCATGGATTATTGTACCTATAAATTGACCATGGATTTCCGAGGATCATAATTTTCACTAAAGTATTACATTTCTCTTTTTAAAATTATTCTCATTCAAGGTAATAGAAGGCTGATTAAAGCCACCAGAATAGTTTTGAACCTTAGACAACTCCCAAATTTGAGTCAAATTGTAGATCCAAAGTCCTTTAAATAAAAGGAAGGTAAATACTCTGAGTAAAGATATTGTGAGAACATCAGAAGTTACTTCTATAAATCTTTGCTAGTCTTCTGCAAAGGTGTGTGCATCCATACACAGGAACCAAGTGCACTGGTGAAATGGAAATACCTTATATACCAGTTACATTGATTGTGGGAAACACCGAGTCCTCTGTCATTCAGTAAAGTGAAAATGCATCAAGTTCAATGGACAGTAAATTGCAATTCTACGTCACAGAATCCATGGATATTTCTCCAGTTTATGATTAAGAAGTTCTCTGATCCACAATATTTTATTGGTCTAAGTCATAAACAATTACATTTTTCTCTTGAATTTAATAATGTATGTTTAAATATCAAATCAGAACACTTTATTTGTTATTTAATAAATAGTGTATTCATCGTGGATATTAAATTAGAGAACTTCCAGTTCTTCAAGTAAACTTGAAAAACACTGATTCATCAAACAATCATTTAAGGAAAGATTTCATAAAGATTTGGGAACTTTTGAGCTTCTCTCCAGAATAGGCCACATCTTCTTATTTTATGATACTACATAATTCTATGTTTGAACAGTTGATTTGAAATAACAAAATGATAACACAGTGATGGTAAAGATGAAGAAACAGAAACTGAATAACATTAATTTAGTTATTCTATGTGATCATTTAAAATTTTTATTTCTTTTCATTTTTTTTCACTGCAAAGGCATTTGAAAGCCACTGAAATCAACCTTAAAGAAACAAAAATATTGACAGTACTGTAATTTCTGGAATTTACTGTACAATGCAATTCTTATGACTTTCAGCCAAACAACCATCTGTTTAAGATTTTCCTTACTATATGTAATTTATATATGCTGCTTTACAAGAAATACAGTTGAAACTAAAATTAATAAGAAGTTTGTTCAATTCTGAGTTAGCCTAAATTGACAAATGTATTTTCTACATACAGTATGAATGTGAAGAACATTAATTTAAACACACCATATATTGCATGCTAATTTAGAGCATGTAAAACCTTCTGGAGGGAGTTCCCTGATGGTGTAGTGGCTTAAGGCTTCAGCGTTGGCGCTGTCAGTGCTGCGGCCTGGGTTCGATTCCCAGTCAGGGAGCTACCCACATACCAAAAAGCAAAAAAAAAAAAACAAAACAAAACAAAAAACAAACAATAAAACCTTCTGGAGAACCTTGCTCCATCTCTGCAAAGTATTGTCATTGAGCCGGTGCATTAACTGAGTCTTCCAAAGGTCATCCCACCATTCTATCAAGCGAATTGCTTCAGCATGGTGGCAACCATGCTAAGACTAGTCAAGTGTATGAACATAGACCTATTTTCACACTCCTTTTACTGTAAAGCGAGTTCCTCGATCAGAAGTAATGCTGTGTGAAATAATATAATGGCGCACAAGGCCTTCTGTCAGCCTATGGTTGGTGGTATTCACAGACATGTTGTGTGCAGGGAAAGCATGTTCGCTTACAGAGTAAGTGTCTATTTCAGTGGGAACCAGATACTGCCACTTCCGTGACAGAAGTCCAATGCAATCAATCTGCTACCAGATGGCTGATCACCCAAGGAACGCTGACATATCAAAGAATTTGTGTTGGTCCTTGCTCCTGGAAGATTGGATACTCAGCAGCAGCTATAGCCAGGTCAGTGTTGGTAAATAGAAATCCAAGTCACCAATCCCATGTATGATCTCCATTCCTGCCACTACGGTCACACTGGTTTTCAGTGTATTACATAATGACAGAGGGGGCTGGAGAAAGAGCCTGATGGTTATTCTTGGAATAGGTAGGTCATTTTAATTATTTAATCTTCATTATTATAATCTTCTTCTGCGGAAGAAGATTTGGGTGAACATTCATATGGAATACAAATATCTTCATGACTTTTGTCTATTCAGGGAGCTCTATTCCTACAACTGTTCTCCAAACTCTTTTGTCACCAATTTTACAGTCATGTTCCATTTAAGTCCCTGACCATCTATCCAAACCACTGACCACAGTCCATGGATTGGTACACCATCATATGTCTGGCTATTTCTGCTTCTCAATAGCAAGGTGGTAGATTTGTGTGATTAAAAGTATTTTTCTGGCTATCCTGGCATTTCCTTATTGAGTAAAGTGACCAAGGCTTTCAATGGTAGAAATGTGCATATGACTCAGTAGAATGGACATTTTTTCATCAAGTATGAACCAGCTACCACCACCACCTCTCAGTTCCCAGTTGATTCATACTAAAAACACTAAGGCCCTTGAAGGACCCTCAAGGTTGAAACTACCTTTAGACTGTCAGTGGTAAGTTGATTTTTTTAATCATGGAGAGTGCTATCTTCAGTAGAATAGAACTTTATTAATAAATGAATGTATTTTTTCTTGCTATTTCTGCCTCTCCTCACTCTACTACCTGCAGATATGTTAAACAAACTCTATAATCACACATTTATATATCATTGCTATTGAGCAAAAGATTAGTCTATAGCAAAAGAGATAAAATGGTGGGCTTAATACCCAAGTGTATGATGTTTATACCATGTACCCCGTGAAGAATATTAGATGACCTATTAAAAACTCATTTCAGTGCCAATAGAAACAATACCTTTTAAGACAAGTATCCTATGGTAGATAGGTATGTAGTATGTATAACTACCATATTCATTAACTGAAAGTTAATGAAATCCATTTTACTCTACATTGGAAAAAACACCTTAGAATCCTGAAGCATGAAATTCCAGCAATTTCTGAGATGTGCCTTGAAGGCAGAGGCGATGTGTACTCAATAATGACGGTGTCAAGTCACAATCACCTAATTTAGCTTCATAATCAAGTATAGAAATGAGGAACTGAGAGTCTAATGTATTATCTTTTTTTCTTCTCTGTGTGTGTGTGCGTGTGTGTGTGTGTGTGAGTGTGTGGGTGTGTATGTGTGTGTTAATGAGAGATGGTGGTGATATAATTTATCCCATAAATGATAAACTATTGAGACAATAGAATTGTATACTTGAAACCTATATAGTTTTACTAACCAATTTCATCCCAATTAATTTAATAAATTTTATTTAAAATTTAAAATATAATAGAAGAGAGCATCCAGAAATCCAAGCCTTAGTGAAACATACAGTAATACACACTATGTTGTTTTGTTTGGTTTTCTGAAGAGAATGAATTAACTTTTGTTTTTGTAAGTGAAAAATTAATTTTGTTAATGTTGTTTTTTTTCCCATTGGAACAATAAGTATGAGAAAAAGAATGCATGCAAATTTTCAGTAGCAAAAGGGAGTGAATGATGGTCAGCATGGTTGTATTATTTATGATCCAAATTGAGACACTTCTGCAGAGAACATATGTTTAACCATGTGGGATATCAGTTGTAAACTCTTTAGGTAGCTAGCACATATGGTCATCCTAACTATAGTGGACATTTTCAAAATGGTTAGCTGTTTAACATCCAAATCTCCTTAGTTTTAGGGACCTATACCTTTCTCTTGGAAGGAAAGTGGAGAAATTCGGCCATTTCTGAACTCTCAATTCAGGCAAAGCATTATAGGCTTCATGAACATTAGGAAGGGATGCAAATTCAAAAGTATAGCAAAAATGTTTTTTTCCAATGAACATGTCCAGTGGTGTTCACAGTGCATAATGATGGTGACTGTGATCCTGCCCAGATTTATCTTTTTCTGAACAGTTATTAAACAGTTATTACGTGTTTTAAATATGTTAACTCAATTAATTCTCAGAGTCCTGCTTTAGCGATATGAAAACTGAGGCAGAGGGCTTATATTACTTGCTGAGGTCTCAGGTCTAGGAAGAGGTGGAGCTGAGATTAGAAGCCAAGCAGTCTGGATTCAGAGCCCAAATTCAGAAGCACTACAAGATAATGAGTTGGTTGTTTTTCATCCCTGGCTTCTTGCCCAATTTCAGGAACTTCCATCTGTTTCTGCCATCTATTCCATAGCCTGCTGATAAATAATTGTCCTGACTTAAATTTTTGTTTAGGTACTTGCAACGAAGAACTTCAACTGATGTAATTACTATCCTGCACTAGTATTTTGTTCATTACAGTTATAGTGACAAAAGGACTTCAAGAGAACTTATCCAGAATAGCATTTTCAATAAAAGTAAAAAATGATCACTTAAGCATTAAAAATTTTAAGAAATTTGCAAACTATGTTAATGACAAAACATTTGAAACACCCTTAATATATACTTTTGTTAATCTAACCAACATTGTTCAATTTAAAAATCCAAAGTGTTTACATTAAAAATGAAAAACATAAGCCACCATGATAACTTTTATTTTAATAATATTAAATAGCAATACCTTCTATTTATTCAAAGAACTTTCCAGTGCATTCAGAGTTTGTTTTTCCCAATTTTCAGGCAAATAAATGTTAAAAGAGCTTGGCTTAGAATATAGGTATCCTGCCATTCAGAGTATTATTCCTTTTTGAGACTTCCAAAAAAGTAGGTGAGGAGGTTTAAATTTCAACCTCAATGTCAAGGAGCTGAAACTGAAAATCCATTTGATATTTCATCATTGATCTTCCCCATTGTGACCAGTTATCGCTTCATCCAATAAGGGACTCTGAGTTGACATTTTATACTAAGTATATTTTTCAAGCAATCTATAAAAAACAATGACCATTTGTTGAGTACTTTTGTTGTATTGATCATTGTGGCAATGCTTTTATATATTCTCTACTTCATTCCACATAACCACACAACAAATCTGTCATGTAGGTTTGGACTTCTCGATGCTAAAAATGAAACTGAAATGGTTGAATAACTTGCCCTATATAATGCAAGAAAGAAATAGAACCAGAAGCCCATTTTATTTATGTCCATCTGCGAAGTCTATGTTCTTAACTATCATGCTATATTGCCTCCTGTTGTTATAATTTCACTTTAGTGAATTCTACTTCCATGACCAATTTTTACAAAGGCATGTGTGAGCATGTATGTATGTGTGTGCATGTACCTAGATGTATACTCTATAAATGGGAACTATGTGTGTATCTTTGTGTTCATATGCACATTTGTAAATTTGTCAGCCGCAAAATGACTGTTACTTTTCCTGGCACAAAATGCACATGAAAGGAAATGCTATATACCATAGTCAAGATCTAGCCTAGTAATTTTCACATGTATTAGAAACATTACTGATCATTACAACCATGAATGATAAGATGGATTGCCCCCTTTTTCCAGATCAATACACTGAGTGTAAGGAATTTAAGTAATTTGCCGTAGCTGACATAGCTAATACTTGGAAGGTCTGAAATCTACGCCAGGGTCTGTTAATTCCAAAGCTCATGCCCTTTCCATGATAACCCGCTACCTGTCTGGGTATTCGTCATCTTGATATCCAAATACCAAAAGTTTCTTTTAAGTGAGGAAAAGTTACTATTCTATGTCTTAAATTGCCAGATACAATGGGATTTTAAGGCCAAATTAAATAGAATAGTCTTGTACATTCTCCTGAGCTCCCTGCAGCGAAGACTCAGTGAAATGTCAAGGTTACAGCTGGGTAACGCACTTTTCTCCTTGTATTCAGTTAGCAAACCTTAAAACACATGATAATGTAAAATCTATAAACCTGTTCCTGAAGTTTTCAATTAATCTGTACATTAATATAAATTAGTTTTCAAAAAGACTTGCTTATGATTTATAGGGGAAAATGTTATGCTAAGCTGCTAACACAAATATTTTATAATAAATTTCATAAATTGATAAAACCAGTATATTGTTACCATGGATTATTTATTTTAAATCTTGAGATTAATAGATATTTCTAAATGAAATAACTTTTTATATAGTCAGCTAAGCATTATTTTCAAAATCTATCACCTCTTTTGATCAAGAAAATACATGAAAAATACATCTTTGCATCTGTTACACGTTTTATGGCTTCAATTTTACCTACACAGAGCACAGTGCTTATCAAATATACCTACAACATTATAATAGTTGGCACCATAATTCTGTTATTTACTATTACAGATTCACCTTTGCTATAAAGATTTTTAAAAGGATTTTGTATACAAATGCCCCAGTAATAGAATTTCTAGATCTACTAGAAGAATCAAAACCAATTTAAATCCTCAAAGAATGAAAATTCAATCAAGTCACTTTTCCTCTAAGGGGGGGAAGAAAAAGACTGAGCTATTTCGATACCCTCATTATGTATCTTTCCTTCCTTGAGTCTTTGTTGTGTGGACAATTTTCTTTCAGACCTGAAGGTACTTCAGGGGATGCAGTGAGAGGTGGTATAACAATTCACTTACTCAGCAAATATTTATTATCAGGCAGTATGGTCAGTGTTGGGCTGACAATGGTGAGCAAAAATCAGACACAGCTCTCATTTTAATGGAATATACAATATATTGCCAGAAATTTCACACAAATAGGGATATCCTATTGCAGGTTAATTCTCCAAGGTTTCCTTCTTTCTCTCTTTCTTTCTTTCTCTCTTTCTTTCTTTCTTTCTTTCTTTCCTGTCTTTTTAAAATTTTCAGATAACAATGATGCAGGTGGTTAACTAACCACATTTTGACTACCACTTATATAAAAAATTCATGCTAGTCTTGGCATAAACTCATCAGAGATAATGTCTTTAGAATCCCATCAGTAGGATCTGGAGGACTATGGTAGTCAACGAAGCCTGCATTATGCAAATCATCATAGAATGGGCTGGTCTGGACCTCCTTTTTATGTGGTCATGCTTCCTCAAGACAATGGTCTTTAACAAAGTTTGCAGAAAATTGCTTTGAGGTTTGGAAGAGAGTCAACAAAGTCTTGCACTAGGAAACACTATCATTCCAATGAAAGAATGGAATAACTGACAAATACATTGTTTTACTCCTGACAACTATGCAGAAACCCAAGGTTGGCTCCTTTATGCCATGTGTATCTTGCAGCAAGATAAGGTCCAACCTTAACGAACTTAGAATCTCAAGTTAATAAATGCATCTTTACTCAGACAGTCTTAAGACACTGACATATACAGTTGAGAATTCTAGTTGAGATTCTACATTACCTGGTTTAAGTTCAGATAGAATAGAAGACTGACTTGACCAGTTGGTAGCACTTGCTGTTTCATTCACTCAGAACCCACCTTAATGGTTCATTACATGTATATAATGATGTGTCATTTTGTTGAAATACAAATGAAAATTTCTTATACTATGATAGTGTGTGAAAGTCAGTCATGTACCTAGTAAGTGAAGACACTCCTCCTCACATGGAACTTAAATCGGTTTTCTTGATAATAACACACATATTAATAATGTTTTTCACATGTGAAAATATTCTATATTGCTAGTTTTAGTGACAAAAGTTAAGGCAAAGTAAAATGTTCTGTGAAAGTATTGTTTTCAGGACAAAAATAGACATCTGATTAAATAAAGTAGCATCTCATCTTGAACTTATGACATCGTCAAGTTTCTAAAGAGATCACTTTGATTTTTAAATTATATTTTGTTGCTTTTTATTCAATAAATTAAATGCAACAATGTTATTCACAAAATTGGCGATTTACAAAGTACATATACATTTAATAAATATCAAGGTCCTTCTGTGCAGAATTTTTATAAAAATCCAAGTACAGTATTATTTTTGTAATTATATTTCTTCTAAATTTTTTTGTTATTAATAAGAAGAAAAATTAATTGATTAATGGTAGAAGTCATATATAACAGGAAAGCTATTGGTGGGCTATTAAAAATCTCTAGGCCTTTCTGTGACTTGAAATATTCATTTGATTCCAATAAAAATCTTAAAGTTTGTAACCATATTATGTGCAAAAAAGTAATAATTGAGACCCTTCACTAAACTTGGAAAGTTTAACCTACAAATGCACAGTTTCCATATGACAATCCACAGATTACATTTTTAAGTTTATGTCATAATTCCACTTTTTTCCTGCTTGTGCAGCACTTGCTCCCTTATCTTACAATTGCTTTTTGGCACTCCATGCAGGCCAGAATTTTTCAGCACCCTGCTCACTTAACACATTCATCCCTGAGTGCCAACCAGACGTGCCCCTTCCCACCACTTGGCTACTAAGTTCCTTAAGGAAACTCTGAATAATTAGCAGATACATAAAAAAAAAATGTTACTTTACTACAAGTTTATCAGTTGACAATTTCATAAACAATAGAGAAGGCTTATTTTCAAAGAAAAGTTTAGTATCACTTTCTTTGTCATTTCGTTTATTTGGCTTCACCAACTTAAACCTATAACTCTCTGTGTGTAGGGAATGAGCTCTATATAACAAGTATATTCAGTGACTGTAGATGTTAACATCACGAGTAAGTGGAGTCCTCATCTGGGAACCAACACAGTCCTCTTTAAAACAAACTAGGAGAATGACTGTTTCCACAGATTCTTTCTGTCTGGTCAGGAAAATGTCTGGAGATAAAAATACTGTGAGATAATTATTTCTATGATAAGCAGATGGATGACAGCTTAACAGTGGTTTGAGAAAGAACAGTTATGTATCTCCTTTAAGCAGATATTTGAAATTGATATTTTTATCAGCCATTTCCTTTAGTATTTTACTCAAAATGTACTCAACTGTTAACTTTCTAAGCAGAAAACATTTAAATGAATGAGGATAATACTTAGGCACTTGAAGGCACTTCAGCCCCATAACTGCAAACAGCTTACTACTGGCCTAAGGTTCTGGGGTCTAATCTGTGAGATTTTGTACACTCATCATTCATTTTTCTAGTGGGAAAAAGTATAACTTGGACCATGATGTATAATTAATGAGTTCATAAATTATTATGAAATTAGCAAATTCTATTATTAAATTAATAAACTACCATCCTCATGTTCAGTGATTAAAGTCAGCTATCTCAGCTCTTTGAATTATACTGATAAGAACACTTGCTTGAGACGTTATTTAGAGCATGAAGAGCAGGTGGGGAAATACAGAGCAACTTAAATCCTGAGGGCTGTGGGAAGGAAAGCAGGAAAGAGGAAGAAAACATCATGTTGAAGAAGGAAGATAATTCAGATCAGATTGAAACCAGTAGGGTTTTTGTTATGGATGGGTGTCATTTGTGATGCTTTCCATACGTTATTGTATTTCATCAGTAATCCATTATCCACAGATTTCTAGGTAGAAATATCTCATACATTACAAAATTTAAAAATGTACACTTAGGGAGTTCCCTGGTGGTGTAGTGGCTAGGCTTCGGTGCTCTCAATGCTGTGGCCTGGGTTTGATTCCCAGCCAGGGAACTACCCCCCCAAAAAACAAAACAATAAAAATGTACACTTATAACCTATATAATTTTACTACAATGTTCCTCTGATAAATTTAATTAAAAATACCTTCATCATTAATACATTGTACAATACCATTCACATGTACAAATGTTTGCTCTCCCTTTTTAAATAGTATAAATTTATTTTAAAATATTATGGGTATTTTATTTTAATGATGTTTCTAAAATTAATTATCTATGTATGTAATTAAGACATACAGAAGTAGCCATTAGATATCAAAAGTTAAAAAATATTTTCATATTTTATTCTAAAAAATCTTATTATTTTACATAGGGTCATGTTTTAAGAATTTTAGAATACTGAAATGCATTTTCTCATAAAGAACATAATCATTTATGCCTTATGACATAATAATCTTAATATCAAATATTATGTGTTCATTCAAAAATATTTTTTGATCTACTACTATAATATATGTTAAAAAATAAATTGAGGTTATGATACAGATACATTAAAAAAAATGCCTAGCCCCTACCCTCAAGGAGTTTGAGGCACAGTGTAATTTTAATATGCTATTCCTGAATCAAGATAACCACCAAAAGACATCTAACCAGTGAGGATGACTTCAGTACTCAAATAATCCCTTTACCTCATGGTGGGAGTGATATTCCTGATTGAACATAGCAACTATGGTTCATGATCAAAACAGATTTAAAATATCATTAGTGTGAGACAATGATATAATCAAGAGAGCTAAAATACCAGCTTTGAGTTTGGAGTTTGAATCGTGGCTCCATTCATTTATGGAAGCCGAGCCACGTACTCAAATCTCACACCACCACCGATCTTCCTCTATGATGTCAGTGGATATAAAGGGTGATCCCTAGAGCAGCAGCATCAGGATTCTCTGGGAGCTTAGAAGTGCAAATCTTGGGGTACTCGTCTAGGCCTACTGAGTCAAGAACTCTGGGCTTAGGGCCCAGAAAACCCCCCAGGGGTTCTGAAGTACGTTCAAATTTGAAAATACCCATATAAAGTTAGACTTCCTCTTAGCATCAGTCACACTGTGGAGATCCTCAGAAAGCCAGCATTCCTGATGCCCTCACAAAATAAAGTAATAAAATAAAATAAAATACTAGCATTTTAGCAATTTTGTTATTAAAACATTGATGCATACATTGGCCATGAGAAAACAGTTACAGTTCATCATGATAAGACCAATAAAATCCCCTTAAGGTCAAAAGAATAAATATTAGCTATACCAGAAAACATTTTTGTAAGTACAATAATATTACAGTGAATTAGAAATCTTCACTTCACACCTTGAGTAATGTCACAGGACAGAAAATTTTTGTATTCCCCTGCCTTATCGATTGTGCTCAGAAGTCCCACCATTATTGGCTATGCCAGAGTCTAAGAACTAATGTTTCCCCAATAGTCAAATTGATCTGGTGGTATAAGCGACATCTGAAAGGTTTTGTGAATGATGACATTCATTTAAGATCTCATTTATTACAAAGATGCAGAAGAAAGAATCTCTTTCTTACGCTTGTGTGTATGAAGTTTGGAAGTTTCCCTACAATCTGTAAGAATACAACTCAGTGACTTGGGGCTAAAAAGGAAGAGGGGGCAGGGAGAGGGGAGGGAAGGTTAGAAAGTGTGAAGACCAGAATTCCATACAGAGATAAATTGCTTCTAATATCTGGATGATGTGTCTTTACACTCTTCAACACTGACACTTCCCTGCCCACAATCATCACCGCATTATTACTCGGTCTTCTATAAAGAGATGTTGCTAATTGTTAATATACACATTAACTTGCCCTTCCTCTCAAAGCAATTGAGAATTTCACTTTAAGAAACTTACGGAATTCAGTTCTCTTGGTATTTGTTGCAGCTAAACACATTTTGGAGCACATTTCTACAAAACTGCAGTATGTCTGGACTTGCAATTATTTAGAGAAGATGGTATGATATAGAGGAGAGATGAAGGGATTATTTTAAAAATCATTATGCTTTTGTTAATAAGTTTATTTTAATGACTTTCACTTTAATTGTTCACCCCTTTGCCCTTTCTCAGCAACATTTGCACAAACTTTAAGGTCAGTAATTTTCATGTTTGTCACACCAAAATTACACAAACTAAATGAAAGACATACCCTCCAGCAATGATTAGAAGCCTGGTTAAATTTTTAACCAAACACGGTATAGAATCACATCCCTAGGCCACTAAAGTGACTGTACATTAGCGCCTGCGCGCGCGCGCACACACACACACACACACACACACACACACACATACACACACATTCTTAAGTTATTCGATAGTCCTGCTGAACAGACACACATTTGTATTGAACAAAAGCTATCTTGCTGCACTTATTTGAAGAAAGATATAATTAGTTATTCTTTCAGGTTCCTGGATAAAGATGGCACATATAAAAAAATAACAGGCTGTCAATACTCTAAAGGGTTAGCAGCATGAACTCAACAAAGAAATATATCTTAACACAACAACAGCTTATTTCCCCCCTAATATCAGTGATATTCTGGGATCTTTTATGCCATGAAAGCATATGTTCAAAATTCAAAGTGAGTGTAGTTACATTTCATTTATTTTTATCTTTAAGTCCTAAGATGCTTCTAATTATAATTATTTTTAAAAATAATTACCAATATTGAGTTTACAAAGCAGAATAATAAGGAAGAATAGTTCTAAAAGTATATTTTTCAGAGTTTTTTTTCTACAAAATGTGTATTAATCAATTGATTTAATTTTTGTTTCAAAGTAACACATTAATTGATAGCATCAACTGAAGAAATACTGTTTCAATCATAATTTTCATGTAATTTTAAAAGAATGAAAAAGCTAAAGAGAAAAATAATGAGGTTAATCACAAATTACATCAAAATTAATAGGGAATATATTAAGTTGCTATGATTCAATTATTAATTATCTATGATTCTATTTACTATTTGGAAGTTTAAAAATCAGTTCTAAGTGGTTCTTAACCACCTTTTTGGACCACTGTTGGTTTAAATAGGTCATGAAATACTTCCCTCCTGAAACCTATGTAATCCTTGCTAACAGATGTCACCCCAATAAGTCTAACAATAAAAATGAATTAAAAAAAAAAAGTTTAATTAAAAAAATTAAAAAAAAAAAAGAAATACTTCCCTAATGAATCACAGAAGTAGGGAAAACCTGTCACATGATTTTGCACCCACCGTGGAGTTCCTTCACCAGTGCAGCCACCAGAAATAGCAGCTTGAGAACAACTTTAATTATGAGAAACACGCTGTAATTCGGGGTCCATTCCAAATTACTCAAATTTAGGTAATAGGTCGGATAGCGTTCCTTCTCATTTTTATGATATTAACTCTGTTGTAAAGCTGAGGAGCACATTTGGCAACAGTCTGTATTCCGCAATACAATTGCAGGCTTTTACTTTCAAGCACAATTTCCTTTAAGATTTCTGTTTCCCAGAACAGGGCTTTCTTGGGATTGGGCACTAATATTGGCAGTACAAATGAAGGACTATGAAGGTGAGAAATTGATAAGCATTATAAACTGGGTGGAGGATGGGAAGACTCTTCTAATGAAATTGTGTCAGGGAGCCAACTCTTAGGCAGTGTGTTCTTACGAACAAACGCGTTTTACCTCTCACCATTCAGCTACTTAAGAAGACAACCTAAAAGGCCACCAAATCTCCTTGACAGGGCAGGAAATAAACTTTACAGGAAATGACTGGGTGAGACTAAGTTATTTCATCAAGAAAATGAATGAACATATGAGCTTGAATTTGGGTTGCTCAAGCATCTCTGACTAGACTCAGGTTGACAAGGTCTTCTGTACTCCAAGGAGAGAAATCCCCCCAGAGTGAACATAGCAAGAGCCCAGATGTAGAGATGACTGCCATAACGTACATATGAGTATAGGGCATGCTAGAGAAGATTCTAGAGAGAATACAGACACACACACACACACACACACACACACACACACACACACACGAATGTACACATCTACAGGGTCTGGAAGAAGTAACACTGGACCTTGTATGCAAATGTCTCACATGAGATGAACATTTTGAACATTTCACCTAAAATGTGATATACTGGGCTCGAATGTGATATTGTTATATTACAGAATTACATGCCTATGATTTTTTAATGAAAGATTTGCTATAGATTACCTCATAAAAAGGGACTTTATTTGTGCCAGATCCTGTATTTAAGCCCTAATAGAATCCACAATGTGGAAAAACTAAGAGACAGGGAGAAAGACTTTCTTGTCTAGGTATATTTTTCTACTTAGAGAAAAATATTAAAGGAAAAACAATAAAGTAACTCAGATTAGCACTAGAACCTAGAGCCACCGTTTTCATATATGGTGCAAAAATATGTGGATGTTGTTGAGACTTTTAAGGTGTCAAATCTATTTCAATCTTAATTTTATGAAGATATTTGTCTTTTCGACTCTGCTGTCTTTTGCAGGACTGGAGCAAAAGTGATGGTGGCTAAAACGTAAGAGCATAATGTAAGATACAACAAACTGCTGTACTAGTTGTCATTGAAGCCTTCAAAACCAGCCATCCACCGTAAACGCATATACAAAAGATCATACTTTAGTGCCTTGATGAAGCACTAAAAAATGTTAATGGTATTAGATTTCAACCCTTGAGAACATATCCCTTTAATATTCTCTGTGACACAATCAGGCACTTCTGTTGCACACTAAAGTGTGATGTTTAACTTTAGAGAAAGCACTCCTGCAATCGTTTGAGTCCCCAGGTTAACTGGCTGCTCTTTTCATAAAATTTCATTTTTGCTTGAAAGAATAAATGGCAAAATAATTATTTCAAAAGGGGTATTGGTTAGAAACGTTTTTAAAAATGAACAGAGTTGAGTCTTAGTTCAAAGAAATTATCTGATAGTATTTGCTTCCCTTGATGAAAATTGAGCCCTCCAGTGAAAAATAGAATTTTGGAAAATGTGTATATGCCACCAACCTCTAGACAACTTCCCAATACTTTAGCACCTTTCATTTGAGATCATTGGTGATCTTTAAAATATGATGAAATCCAATGTATCAACAGTTGAAAAATCTGTAAAATTCCATGAATGTAACAAAATCATTCCCCAGTAAAAGATCTAATCAGAGTGTACGAAAAACCAATCGATTTTAAGTAACATTAAAAAATGGTGATATGAGTTCAGATTCCACATTGAAAAAGAGGATTTATGAAATTACCACTTGTTGAGATTTTGTATCATATAAAAAAAGAATACTCACAATTATCAAAGAAGATAATTAAAAAATTCTTTTATCTATACCTCTGGAAGGCGAGGTTTTCTTCTTAAACTTCAATCAAAACAACAGATTATAATAGATTGCATGCAGGAGTAGATGTAAAAAACCAGCAGTCTACTATTAAACCAGATAGTGAAATATATTTTTAAAATATGAAATAATGTCATTCACACTAATTTTTTATCAGAAACATTTATCAGAAAATTTATTTATCAGAAACATTTTATCTAAAGTGCAATAAGTTTGATATTACTTTATTTAGATTAGTTAATATTTTTAAAGTTTTCTTAGTTTTAATAATTAATATAGTAAATATGGATAGATATGTCCTACACAAGCAAAACCTCTTTAGGATCCCGAATCATTTTCAAGTGTACAAAAAATCCTGTAATAAAAATGTGGAGAACTGACTCTTTCTAAAGAAATCTCATGTATTTATCTGAACCCAGGACGGTGGAAACACTACTGTCCACTCAATAAATATCTATCAAACAGAGGAATTAAAATAGTGCTATGTGATTAGACAACTATTAGTAAACTTTTATAAGAAGAGATTGGTGATAATACCTAATTACACAGTTTTGTATACATGTAAAAATTTGTAATTGACTGTTCAATAAATTCAGTATTTTTAACACTTTTTTATTAAGACATATTTCATCCAATATAAAATTCACTATTTTCAAATATACTTGAGTGTTAGTTTAGTATGGTCATCATGTTGTGCAACCATCACTATTAGCTAAATCTAGAGCATTTTCACAATTCCCAAAAGAAACCCTGTACCTATTAGCAGTTCAAAACAATTCTCTTTCCCTCTTGCCCCTGCAACTATTAATCTACTCTCGGCCTCCGTGGACTTTCCTACTGCAGACATTTCATACAAGTGGAATGGTAAAATCTGTGGCCTTTTGTGTCCGATTTTTTTCAGTTAGCGTATTTTCAAGACCCATTTATGTTGTAACATGTAATAGTACTTCATTTTTTTCTATTACTGAATAATATTTTGTTGTATGACTATAACGTATTTTATTTATCCATTCATCAATTGGTGGACATTTTATTATTTTCTACATTTTCACTACTATGAATATGCTCCTATGGATGGTTATGTACACAATTTTGTTTGAGCATATGTCTATTCCTTTCAGAAATTTACTGTAGGAGTGAAATTGCAGGGTCTTATGGTAATTGTTTCACTTGTTGAAGAACTACCACACAGCTTTCCACAGTTGCTGCCCAGTGTTACATGTATTCTCTCTAGTGGTGTATGAGGGTTGAAATTTATTCACATCATCACCAATTGTTACTATTTTTTGTTTACTAGACATTCCAATAGATGTAAAGTAGTTTCTTATTGTGGTTTTAATGTGTATTCCTAATTATTAGTGAAGTTGATCATCTTTTCATGTGCTCATGACCATTTGTATATCTTCTTTGTAATATAGGCTATTTAAATACTTCACTCACTTTTTAATTAGGATGTCTTTTTATTGCTGAGTTGTAAGCATTCTTCATATATGTGTGTTCTATATACTAGATTGTTATCAAATACAGGTTTGCAAATATTTTCTTCCTTTTTGAGGGCTGTCTTTCACTTTCATACGGTATCCTTTGATGCTCAAAATTTTTAATTTTGATGAAAAGTGATTTACCTATTTGTTGTTGTTGCTTGTGCTTTTGGTTTCATGTCTAATAAACCATTTCCTAAATCAAAGTCAAATAGATTTTCACCTGATTTCTTCTAAGAATTTTATATTTTTTAATTTTTTATGTAGGTCTTTGATTCAATTTGAGTTGGTTTTTGTATATAGTAGGAAGTGAGTTAGGAGCTCAGATTAAATCTTTTGTAGGTGAATATCCAGTCTCCCCAGCAAATGTTCTAATTTTAACTTTAATGTTTAATTGTTACTGTTCTGTTATATGGGATGAATGATCCCAGAAAAGCCCTTTGTGGTAGCTATTTTTATCTGCTCAACACATTTCCTCTTTTCATTTTTTCCTTTAATGCTTTGTCCTTCTGACCAAGTCTGCCACCAAGGGATCATTTTAGAGTTCTTATAGTTGAGGTCTTATGGGGATAGCCTCTGAAAAATTACAAGTTGCCAAAGCTTACATTCACTATCATTAAAAATAAGGCATAACATTTGTTAAGACACTGAATTTTAGAGAAAAAATATGATGTAATATCTAACAGTAAACCATTCACAAGGTGACCTGAACATCTTCCAAATATTAAGGAATTAGAAGAAGGATCTTCATGTGGCACAGCCTTTAGCTGTAGTAGTTCAGCTTCTTTGCCTCCATAATAAACCAGATCAATAATAATGCCCCAAGAACAACAGGGGGTTCATGGAACTTGCAAAAACTTGAAAAACCAAATCTTAAATTCAGATCCAGACCTGTTAAAAATTGTTCACATCACAAACTAATAGTTTAAAAAAAGGTAAGACCTTCTCATTGTAGAGCACCAGATTTTTCTTGCTAAAGTATTGTGTTTTCACTTTATACTAGATATATATACTAGTGTATGTATGTGTGTGTGTGTGTATATAAGTGTGTGTACATATATATATATATGTATGTATATATGTACGTGTGTGTGTGTGTCTGTGTGTGTGTGTGTGTGTGTGTGTGTGTGTGTGTGTGATAATGGACCTGGACAATTTCTCCTTCCTCATGCTTATATCTACCTTTCCTGCCTACTTTGTCATATACATACATATACATATATATATACACACACACACACACACACACATATATACACACACATATATACATATACATATACATATACATGACAGAGCAGGTAGGAAAAGTAGATAGGAGCAGGAGGAAGGAGAAATAGTCCAAGTCCATTATCAGCTGCCTCCAAATTAAAAGGATAAAGAGAAAAAACTGACCTGTTAGGAGGACCATTAACAGATGTCCTAAATCAAGGACTAAAGAATTGCAATAAGAAGTAAATCATGGCTCATTATCAGCTATCCTCAAATTGAAAAGTTAAGGAAAGAGAAAATAACCCCACTTACTCAATCATAAGTTCTACTTCCCAAAACCATATGATTATGCACTTTAGTTTCTTCCAGAAGAGGGGGAACTTACACCCATAGATATAAAAAAACCCAAACAATGTGAGGAGGGGCTACTTTCCTCTCTCAGGTCAGCCTGCTCCATGGCTCGGAGTGTACTTTATTTTTTATTTATTTACTTATTTTTTGCTTTTTTGGTATGCGGGTAGCTCCCTGACTGGGAATCAAACCCAGGCCACAGCGCTGACAGCGCCAGCGCCGAAGCCTTAAGCCACTACACCACCAGGGAACTCCTGCAGTTGCTTTCTTTACCAATAAACTCCTAACTATCTCATGCTTTCACAAACTCTGCTTCTTCACTAAAGTCTTTCCTTCAAGGAGATGAGGACTGAGGAAAAATTGCCATTTCATGGTAATGTGTGTGTGTGTGTGTGTGTGTGTATACATACACAAACAGTGTTGCATTAGAAACATTGTACAAGAAGAAATAAATAAATATGGTTTATAAAAGACACTTTATTTAGATCTTTTTTAAACACAAAATATATAGTTCTAATACTACATCTACTTAAAGTTTAATCTGGAAAAAGAAAGGCATATTATAAGCTGATGAAGTAGTCTTTGAGCTGAATCTCATCCAGATGAAGAAAGTAAAGCCAGAAGAACAATTTGACTGGTCCAAGGGTTCATTGCTAGTCAGTTGTATTGACAAGTCAATAGTAAGTTAATTAGATGGAGATTATAGTAAGAACGTGTTTTGCTCTTGCTTCCAGATATTATGATTTCATCTACAATACTACTAACCGTATTTACAGGATTTCTCTGGTTTTTTTTTCCTTCTTCTTACAAGTCTCTTATCTAAGAGAAAGGCAAGAAAAGTAGCTACAATTTCTTTGTAAACACACCATTAAACTGAGGTTCATTTTTGCAAGATTACAGATTTCTTTTGAATCAAAATTATAGTTTCTAAAAATGGCTTTGAGTGTAAATTGTGCATATGATTTTTGTATCATATAATATTTTAAAAAATAAAAGGGAATGGAATAAAATCTCTATACCCACCCTTCTTTACTTTTAAAAAAACAGTTTCATCATTTTTATTTATTCAACTAATATTTATGTGGTGATTAATATCTGAGCATATTTATATTTTTACAATACTTTACAGATAATGCAACAGGCATTTGATTTAGTAAAGCCAAGCAAAAATCAGTGAGAGTATTGTAGTGTCATGGGTATAAGATATATGACATATAAATTGAATAGAATTTTGGATCATTAACTGACTTATGGTTTAAAAAAACTATTAAGACAATATTTTAAGGATAACGCATAATAAAATAGGCATTCTTTTTACTCATGACAATATTTTCTATTGCTAATGAAATAATAAAACCTGGTCAGTATGCTTTTAAAAATAGTTTACCTAATTTTGCTTAAAGAAATAACAGAGCTTAGAAATTGAAAGTAATATTAAATTGCACTTCAGAGTCTAAAGCATATCTTTACAAAATTTATACGAGGATTATATAATGGATGCTCACATTTAATGTAAAATCTGCATTCTTCAAGACCCAAATTATTTTAAATTCATTAGGTCAAGACTAATTCAAAGTATGGCCAATATAACCAATATAACAATTTTTCTGCTAAAATTATGTCATGCAACATCATTTGAGTACACCCATTTTGTAATTCGCTTGGTCCATAAGCTATGAAATTAGGCAAATCTTGACACATTTTTAATTTGAGAGAATTACATTATATTGTATATGGCACATAGACTAAAAATCCATTAATAATTTTTTACCACAACATTTGAAATGTGTGTATTTAAATTCATATAAAAAATAAACTCATCCTAATTTGGCACTAAAATTTTAAGCTATAATCAATAGGATAAATGATGCCCTTACTAAAATGAATCATCAGCCAGAGGTACACTGCAGGTGCAATCCATTGATTGGGATAGGCCTTCTGGGAAATATCCTAATGTGGTGACATTTTTCCAAAATACAGATTTTAGCTTTTCAGGGTGAAAACTCTACATATTCTGGACAACCCAGATATCAGTTTCTTGGTGATTACACACTAACAAAGCTCATAGGAGAATAATGTTTAGTGTTTACCCATAATGCAAATATGTTTATTTACAATGAGAAATTAGGCTACCAAGAAGACAAACTGCTTACATTGGCTGGTCACTTCAGCTGTTCCATATTTAAATATCTATTCAAGCCACCTGGATCTGTGCTCTAGTAAAACTCAATTTGTTATTTGCCAACCCACAATTTATTCATATATTAAACAGATATCAAATATCTGCCCTGCTTATCTCACAATACTTCTGTAAAAGAAAATTAAGATTAATCACATTAAAATATGCATAATCTTTCAAAAATAATTAGACAATAAGCTAAAAAGAAAAAAGAAGGGCTCTCTATTGTAAAGAAATTTTATAAAGATAAAGAGATTTATCTGTCTCTATAAGAAAAAACATCCTTATTCTTTGAGAGTTTTCTATTCTAGGATATTTAATTTTTTTAAGATTTTAAGTTCAAGATATTAAGATGAAATTATATCATTTTCATTATTCTCATATGTCATTACTAACACTGGATAAAATAACAGTTCTCAGATTTATGAGTACTTTTGTATTTTAGCAAATCCATATGGAGTATGTACAAAATTCCTTAATTGATAGTTTAAAACAGCATTTCTAACCAAACTTATAGGGTGATTTCAGTAAGAAATGTAAGTGAAAATAATTCTATTTATTGGTTAGTAGACTAGGTAGGTAAGTTCAAGATAAGACTGATCAGGGCCAAGGGAATAAACCCATTTGGTCACACCCACGGACAGCAATGGGTGACAATTGGATCATGGAGCAGAAAGTATAGTGGTTATTAGCAAATTCATGGGAGTCAGCCAGACCTGGATGTGAATTTTGCAGACTTAGTACTGAGGTGACCTGAGAAAGTCACATTTTCTTTATCTTAATTTTACAGGCACTATCTTTATTTCCTTTAATTTTTTAAAACATTTTTAGAATTGAGGTATAATGTGTATGTCTATGTGTAGATGCACACAAAATACAGTCACGTAATACTAATAGCCTGAGAAATAGACAGTGCCCAGCCACTCTAAGATTCCTTACACTCCTTCCCAGCCAATGCCCCGTAACCATGCCTAGGCCCCCTGTCACTCTTACGTAGTTTTGCCTGTTCTTAAACTGCTTTTTGAATGCCCACTTAATGTTTTTAATTCCATTCATCATACTCGATCTTCTTAATAATATTAGATAGCTTGATGTCAAACACCTCAACATGTCACCTTTGGTTTTCAAAATTCTCTCCTTTCTCTCTTTTTCTGACCATTTCTTCTCTTTTTATAGATTACTTTCTTGGGTCCACATTTACGTTTTGAAAAACACAGAGGTTCTCTTCTCCCCACTATCCTTTCCTTTGCCCTGCTTCTGTCTTCTGCTCTAGCACCCTCCTTCCTCTTTTTCTCTCTCCTTCCCTCACCCTTTTACAGTTCTCTCAAAATTGCTTCTTCCCCCCACTTTAATGTCAGTGAAAGAACCACTATTCAATCTTTGTTTCTTCTATGAAAACATGAAGTCAACCTGAATGACACTCTCATGCTCACGCTTATCATTAGTTACCACAGCTTTGGATTCTATTTAATAAGCACTTTACCATATGTTGAGTTTAGTCATTTTTAAAAAATTCACTGCTTGTTGCCAAAATTAGCCCAGGCTCTTTGCGATACTAGTTCCCACATGGCATTCATTTCACATGGCTTGTCAGAACGAGCTTCCTAAAATATATATTCAGTCACATAATTCTTCATCTTAAAACCTTCCAATGACTCGTCATTACCTAAAAATTAATTCAATAAATAAATAAATAAATAAATAAATAAATAAATTACTTGATAGATAACATACAGATAATAAAATCTTCAAGATCGCTTCTCTAATATCTCACAATTGAATTGTATGTTTCATGTCCTTCATGCTTCATATATTTGTTCATCCTGCTATTGCCCTTTCGTCCTGGAAACCACTTCCCTCCTTATTTGCAAAGATTATACCTCCATTTCTTCTCTGAGATTCAGTTCATCTGTCCATGGAATACTTTTTGTTTGTATAAGTAAAATTGACCATTTCTTTGTTAGTGTCTCTATTGCATCTCTAAGTTTTCATCTTAACAGTTTATTCTAATTACTCAATGCTCTAATACCCTTAAGGGTAAGAAATGTACTGCATATAACTTTTTCTACAGGTCTAATACAGTGTTGGCATATAATATATGCAAAACCAATACATGTTAAAGAATAAACAAAAGCATATTTTCTTTATTTAGTTAATAGTAATTGAACTTTTACTTTGTATATAGCACCATTAGATGTTAAGGGGAACTATAACTAAATAAAATCTCCTCTCTATGAGTTCATTATCTATAGGGTATCACAGAAACACACTTTTTTTTTTGCCTAAATTAGGCAGATACAGTTGGTTTCTTTAATTAGTACCTAAGGAACAAAAACTGAGGCAATAATTAATGAAGCAAGGGCTTTCTTTTGCTTTTTTATATTTATATAACTAGCTAATGCATTTCATGAAATATGTCACAGTTGTTTGGGCATCAGGGCATCATGGGAAAAACATGCTCATACAGAACGCCCCACCAACTAGCTTGTAGATAACTGAATTTCAGATAGTTTTTACATTTTATTGTGGAATGCTAGACAATTCACTGAGCATTTTCAAAACTTAGTTTCATAAAAGTTAGCATTCTTCACCTGCCTAATATTATGATTTATTATCTGATCATTAACACGAGTCTAGCAATGTTCTTTATTTTTTGAAACTTCATTGAGTGGAGGAATAATTGCAATGGCTTTGATAGCATCCTTGGGATGAGCTCTACAGTGAAATGTGAAATAAAACCCTGTTAAGCTGTGCTTCACATGTGCCGATTTAGGTTGCCTAGAAGACAAGGGAGGGCTGAAGAGAAATTCCTTTACTAAGTGCCTTCCATTGATAAGTAGAGAAAGAAGTTACCTGTAAAAGAACAAATTATTTTTTTCTCTTTCATGCTTCTGTTCTTTCCTGTACACTTTTATTAAAATATTGAAAATCTTCAAAGGAATAAAAGCATGCAGATTAGTTGAATGAATAAAGAATGCGTTAGTTTATAACAGTAGTGTGTTTAAGATTGCAGAAGTGAAAAGGCCACTGCACAAAGGTCAGGGAAGCAGTTTTCTCATAAACCTTCCTGGGGCCTTCGTTGTTTTCCATCTGGAAAATAAAAACTAATAACTACATGATTTTCATCAAAAGACTATCTGGGTCAGGGAAGGAAATTCCCAAGTGCTCCTCTCAGATGATTCTATGAGTAGAGACTGCAACTGCTATTCAATGAGTGGATGAGCAGGTAATTTTCCATCTGACTCTGCTTCTCTTTCATTCTACATAGAATGGAAGTGATGCTTATAACATGCTATTAAATTTAAATTGATTATGAAACCATCAGAAATTACTCTTTACAGCCAATCAAATTGTGTGTTTGCACACTGATCTTTTAATTTCACAGAGAAGCTTATATCCATAATATTAAACATCATTAGTTAATTTTCTATAATTGAGTACAGAACATAAATCATCCATAATCACCAGAGCATCAACCTATATTCAAAAATTTTAAAGGAGGAGATCCCCTGGACACAATATTCACTATCATGAATTTTTACATGTAGTCCAAGCCCATATCTTCTTCTTACACTATACCTAAATAGAAAAATCATACCACTTTGGAAGCGACATGAGAGAAATGTATCATATATATCATGTGTTTTCTCTAATATTAACTAATTCTGGACTTAGTTAATTAAGTAACTCTGGAATTAAATAACAATAGGTCAAATTTCTCAAAGTCTGCATCTTACATGTATTCCAGTCTATATATAAAATCTCCTATTTATTTAGGCTGATATTAAATATAAATTAAAATTATATTATATTTTATACACAGAACTTAATTTCAGTCATGGTTATTTATTAGTTAAGAAATCTTAAATAGGTTACTTAACCTCTCTGATTCTCACATCTTTCATTTACAAATAAGGGATAGTATTAACTATATGATAGGTTTGTTATGTGGCTTAAATAAGGTAATATGTGTAGTAGTACTGTGGATTGCTATCTAAATATCTACTGCCATTATTATGGACTTCAGATTGTGGAAACTGAGGTTAAAAGTAAAAAATGTCTTTAAACAACTGTCCAGAATAATCAATGGTGATTTGAGAATATATAATTAATATGAAAATTATGGCATTTTCATTGAGCATTTATATATATTATGAATAGATTCAAATGAAATCTCCATGAATATGCTCATATTGTACTGTAAAATGCAATCATATGGCAGAAATGTCTGAATATATGTGCTCAAAAATAAAATCATCAGCGTATGTACTCTGTAGCTAAGGCATGGTGAATATTGCAAACATAAGCAATATTTCTCTAAGTAGAATTTGAAACTCGAAACATGGCAGTTATTGTTGAATAGAGAATTTTTCTCCTTTGGTGAATAGTAATATAGCAATTACTCATTTTACTTTCTTTAAAATAAACTCAATTATGAACTTATAAAATCACAATTATAAATTATACTTTCTCTTTAAAAGCTAAAAAATTATAAAAGAGATTAACCATAAGCTTAGAAACCAAAGCCGTGTTTCTATTTCTAATGTTTTAAATTTTAATCAATATTATTGTGACTGTAATCTTGAGAGAGTAACTTTTTATATGTCATTCTAAGATATGGTAGACACTGGATCCAAATAATATATTGTGCTCCTTTATTTAAACATTATTGTAATATAGGATAAAATTTGATAATAGGAATCATAAAGGGTTGTTAAAGTTCTATGTGAGCATAAACATATCAAATAATTCTTGAGAGAAATGATCACATAACAAGGAGATTCCTATTTGTATTCTATTTTGGGACTTTAGGCATTATGTCTCTATAATGCTTGTGGAGAATCATGCCATGTGGGAAAAAAGTGTCATATTAGACCATTTTTTGGGAAGAAATTTTGAAAATGATTATGAAAAATAAGCTTGAAGGTACTTCTGAAAATTTCAAGGATAATTTTTGAAAATACGTAAGAAGAATTGAAAGAGGCATAAAACAAACCAGGGTGTCAATAGTATTTTTTCATTTTCTTCAAATATTTATTTTTTTTCAGAAATGTTTCTGCTACTTGTAAAATTGTGACTTTAAAAATTAACACAGGACAGAATTTCTCATCCTTATCAATAAGCTCATATTACAATTCCTCCTAAAAATGTTGATAGTAGATTACAAAAATCTCCAAGTAACTGATTGTAATCTCATATTTATCAATTAAATTCAATGGTGTACTCTGTCATGAAATTAATGGCATATGATTCATTTGAGATATAATAATAAAACTGAAACAATAAAATATTATGAAAAGTTTTAAAATAGGAAACAATTTTATCATTGTCATATGGTAAATTATTTTAAAATACTAAGATTTACTATTTGAGTGTAGTTGCATATTTCAAAATGCTGAAACAAGTATTAGTACAAAAATAGACCAACCATCACACATAGCTTACTACATAGTGCTATCTCAATCCTGTTGGTACTGAAAGAAATAAAGAATAAATTTCTTTTGCATAATGTGTTTTACATAAGATACACTAGGTGTCAGATCATTTTCTCCTCCCCTGATAAATAGCAGAATTAAGCAACTTAGAAAAAGTTAGTTAAATCATTTTTATAACCCTCAATTCTTCCATAAATTTGATGTTCTTGGGAGATATGTGTCTCTTCTTGCTTACTTCATACCACCCCCTCTATTTTGTGTATTATTCTAAAACATGGAACACTTTAACATTTATACACCTTCTATTAATTGAATAGACTTGCTTCTTTGGTTAGTTGAAACATATTTTTTAATGTTTATTGAGCATCAATAATTTTTCTGTACTTGGTTGAAGTTTAAAGTTACAGAGACATACATGGAAAAAATTCCTTATAGGAACGTAGTGTCTAATGATAAATTAAACTTAAATGAAGATTATGTCAATACAATGTGATAAGTGCTAGGAAATTTGTGCCAGGTGTTAAACTTTTATTTCAGAATATTTATCTACCTTTGATAAAGTAATTCAAATTATTTTGTGCCACATTGTATTGCACTTATGTCTATGTGGAGATTTCTTACTGAGAAAACTAGTTTTGATATTTATGATACTTGCAGCCTTTATATGATATAATGCTTACAATACAGATCATACACAATGTAATTAATATGAACTACAATTTAATACTTGTGTTATTTTAATTTATACACTTTAAGTCTGTCATGAGTATTCTTACAATATTTTGGCATTTTACACAACGTATATCTTTATGAGGAAGTTACTTAGCAAAGCAAATTTACATTTTCATCATATCAAAATACTGTGTATATTTATATATAACTATAATTAGAACTATATATACTCTTTTTGAAAGAAATGCAAAATATTGAAAGAGTTAAAAGTTATGTGTATTTATAATATTTTTTCCTGACTCTTTTGCTCTGCTATTAAATCTATAATAAAATACAGTACATACGCTTTGTGTTTTAATGACACTGGCAGATGTAAGCCTTTAGTAAGTTGAATTTTTAAAAAACTGATGACATAGATATTAAAATAAAAATATTCATTCACTTTAATTATTTGGAACTTAAGGGTTTTAAACTTTTGACAAGAAAAAACGGCCTTCCCCCTGAAATACGGGAAAAAGAGTGACACATTTGCTTAATGTTTCCAAATTCTAGAGTAACTGAAGATACTTTACAAGGTTTTCTAGGGGCAAGTGTTAAATTAATCCAATGGAAAGCAATAAACACAGTTGGAATTTTTTCTAGTCAAGTGGCAGATAGTTATAATTTCACCATTTAATCCTAAAGGGAAAATTGTAAAACCAATTACCTCATTTTCTTTTAAAAACCTCATGGTTCTATTAAGAAAGGTCAGGCAATTTCACCCAAGAGTATCTATTTAGCACAATAAAGTTACATATATAGTATGTGTATATAAAGCTCATCTTGACATCTGTCTTTACTCTCTTCCCAAAACTATACTAAGTACTTTTCAGTTTGGGTTTAAGAAGTGTATTATAGCCAGGCAAAAATGACTTGTATTAATCAAAAACATAGTGGCTGTATATTTTGCTCCTATGGTATTGTTTTTGTTTGATATGTGGATCTATTAAATTGAAAATTTGAAAGCATCAAGTAATTAGAATGATGGTAGCAATATGCATAATTATTCTTCTCTCACATAACCCTAGAACACTAGTGTTCTAATGTTAGAATTGTCTAAGTTATCTCTTCCTCCTTAAATGTGAAAAATAAAACCTGATTTTTCCTTATTTTTTAAGTATAGAATACTTATAAGGTTTTCAAGTTTAGAGATAAACATCTAGGTTCATCCACATTCATGTGTGTGGCCTGAGATGTTACTAAAACAGTCAAATGTCCCCGTTTCCTTCTCTATGTAAGATAAATCATAATACCTACCTACTTCATGGGATTGTTGTGAGATTGCAGTAATGCGTATAAAACGTTTTGGGCAGCAGATGGTAGATAGTATGTTATTATTATTGTAAGATTATTATGGTTAGAGTGTCCTCCCATCATTTCGTTGTTGTTAGAAAACTTTTATGGGGTAAAAGACGTTTATATTTTTAGAGGATTTTATTCTATAATAAAAGCTGGCAAAATGTGGTCTGTGGGTCTTGTTTTTCTATGACCCGTGAGATAAGAGTAGTTTTTCATTTTTAAATAGTTGGAAACAATAACAAAAAATCCAGAATTTCATGACAACTGAATATTTAAAATTCAAATTTTACATAATGCAATAAATAAATACATATTTATGAATAAATAGATATAAAATAATATACAAATTCATATACTATAAATAAGATAATATGTAACTGCAGTATGTATAAATACAGTTTTATTGAAAGGCAGCCTCATCCTGGTTTACTATTGCCTGTGTTTTATTTCATGCTGCAACCGACAAGTTGAGTAGCCAACAGAGACTTATGGCCTACAAAGCTGAAAATATTTACATCTGGGCCTTTAGAAAAAATTTGCCCCAGAAAGCCTAGGAAGCATTTGAACTCTTTGAGGGAAATCTGTAAACTTTCTGTAAAAAGTGAGGTTCAAATAAATGATTTCTCGGAGAACTTGTGATATGTTTCTAAAAGCAGACCTGTAAGAACCTAAACTAGGTCACCTCCTTCCATTGCTTACTGAGTTCTCTGATCTTGGAGGAAATATTTATTTCTCTGTCATTCTTTTTCACTCTTCTCTACCTCAAATGAATATTTTGAAACGTTAACATCAGTGTTAATATGAAGACTCTCAGTCCAGTAACTAGCATTCAGTTTGTGATTACTAAAATTTGGGGTTAGGTAGATAGAGTACAGACAGCATCACTATACTATAGAAACTTGGCATATTGCATCAAGAAGGAACATTACCTTGTTTTCTGTATTCTATATCTGGTATAAAAATGTTCCAAATAGCTAACAGGTTCTACTTAGAAGCAGAATTGTTTTGAAATTAAGGCTACTATCTCTTAATATGTTGATCTTTTTGCATGATATATGCACTATCCTGCTTCCATCTACTGATAGTAAACCCTAAACTGGAAATGAAAGGAAGAATGTTTAATGTTTGAATAGCAATGTTTGCCCTGTATCTTCAAATGGAAAAACAGAAACATGGTAGAACCAGAAAGTTTAGCATAACATCCCTGGCATTCTGACTTTCCTAAAGAAAGTTCTGTAAAAGTTTTAAAATCAGCTTACTTTTAGTTCACTCTTATCAGAAGTTTTTATGGTTGAAGTTTTTCTCTTGATTTTTATATAAAAGAGGGAAATAACATTGCACTATTTATTGTAATTTTATAAGGTTTTTAATATATTTTTTGCAATGTAATGTTTTACCATTTTTACTGTGTGATCAGATTACTTCAAGTATTTTGAAACTATATTTAGGTGTTTCTAGCAGAACGAAGTTCAAATTAAGGAAATATAAATGTCGGTTATTCATAAAATATAATTAGCCAGAAAAGTACTTTTGTTCCATCCTTTGTGAGTTCACTGAATCTATTTTTTTCATTGCAATCAATAAATTACAATTATATATAATTTGACATATGCTTTTACAATAAACACACTAGAACAAATAAATTATGTCATTTATTAATTATAAATTTATTAATTTTACTTTTAGAGCAAGAATAATACTATGGCTTTCACAACAATTTGGTTTACTCAACATATCTGTGAGAAACTAATTTCATTAAATAATATTGTTGAAAAATCAACAATTTTTGTTTCCAAAAGTGTTTTTGGTGAATTGATTAAAACTGATATTCATGGGAAGAAGTTGAGTTTTAAATCGACATAATGTGCTAAGAAATTTTGGATATTTTCTATTTTAACTAACTTCACTGATTCCAAAGATCGTTAAGAATGAAAAGGAAAAGTTAGAAGAGCAATATGAAGGTAGGAATAATGAAATGTAATAAACTATTCATTAACAGACATATCAAAAGATTATAACAAGATTGCACTTCTGATACTACTGAAGTTGAAACAGTAAGGGATTTTCCACAGCCGTGCAGTACTTTTAAGCTCTCTGTACTCTAATGCATATTGACACTTAATTTCCTCACTCTTAACCACAAAATTTTAATTGAAAGTGTTATTTTTGATTTTAGAGTTCAATGATTTATGTTTTATCTCTTAGCACAGAGACTTGATTTGCATCCCATCTAGTAGGTAAAATTATATCCTGGGATTTTCCTAAAGAAAATGTCATCCTGTAAGTTTGTGAATTTGATTTGGAACCACCTGCTGAGTTCTCAGTGGAATATTTGATAATTCAGAAAACATTTCTCTTACTTTTAAGGAGATCAGAAAAAGGAGATTCAACTTCACTTTAAAGTCTCTTTCTGACACTTCTCCCATAACAAATGCATCTGAAATGAGGCTTGTGGGTAAATATCTGAAAGAAATGCTGGAATTTAAGGCAGCCGTATATTAAAAACATAAGTCTAGCAGAATTTCTTTTCCAAGTTTATCCTAAAGGCTCCAAGGTTAAGAAAAAATATCAAATAAATAAAGGTTTGTATCATATTTGGGTAAGGAAAATGATATTCCCAGTGGATACATTTTGACAAATTTGTTAAACCAAGTGTATTTATCTAAGATCCAGGGAATCTTGCTTTCCCTTAACCTAAACTCATTACACTAATTTCAGTTGTATTTTATTCTCACAGGATTCCCCAAGATATATAGAACTGAGCTTCTACAAAAGAACAGGATAGAATGAAAATGAATGTCTTTATAAGGCAGAAAGATGGCTCAGTCATAGGCAAGGATCTAACATGTGCTTTTTATATTATGGTTTCCCTCATTCCTCATGTGTCACTCCAAAAATTTTATGAGAATATTCCTTATGCTATCAAAACATAGCCTCAGCCAAGATATAAATTTTCACAAGATGACCATATATTTAGAAGTTCTCTTTATTGATCCAGGAGCATGTCTCCATATGCTTAGCAGATCTACTCCTGTACCAGGGAGAATAACGTATCAAATGCTGGAAACGTCTTGTCCCCTCTTCAATGTGTATTTGGTCTGCCTCTCTCTCCCACTGTGCATACAGATTATTCGGCTGCTAATGTCTGACATGCTGTCAGAAGAGTTGAAATAAGACATGATATATGCGACAGAAAAGAAGACATACCCGGAAGGAGAGCGTCCAAGAAATCTGAAAAAATAAACTCGAACCAAATCCTGTTGTACTGTTGGAATCACACACTGAGAATATCTGGTGAAACTATTGTCAGTACGTGTGTGTGTGTGTGTGTGTTGTCTTCATAAGTAATGGAAACTAAGAAACAATAAGATTTTTGAACCCCACTTTACTTATTTCAATCTCCTTCTTTTATTCCACTTCAATTAGTTTCAATAGCCAATGAAAACAATATTACTCAGCTTCATAAATCTGTGCTAGTTTGCCAAACTATCTTCAGATTTCTGGATTACCATTAAAAACTACTAACAAATAAAAAATGCAAAAAAATTTAAAAACAAAATATTACTACCGGTCATGTATTAATTAGATTGATTTCAGAAAACATTCAGCATGTATTCAGTTTTGAATTAATTATAGTGGTACAATCAAAAATTAATAAATGATGTTTTGACTTCAAGAATTCTGAATTTACTTAAGAGCCAAAATCACAAAACATATCTATAGTAAGTAGCATATGATTTGTCTTTCAATTAAGTATCATTTCCTTTTTTTTCCCTTTTTCTTAGTAAATGCCTGGGTCATGCTATTACATACCTGGTTGGACCGCCGGTAAACCATCGCATTCTTAGCCCAAGTTTAGTTACATTTAATGGTTCTTCACATTCAAAAATGATGTTTCTGATCCACCTTTGGTACCTGGCCTTAAGACATATTGTTTCACTTACAAAATCTCACTTAGACTTCGCTCCAGTGAGCATATTTATTTTCAGTTTGGCAAAACTGGTGGGAGAATTTCAGCCTACTTTATAAAAAAAATGAGAAAACTTGACCAGCCTACAGTAAACAGTTTATAATAATTTATTTGTCATCGCCATCAAGGTGTTCAATATATTATATTGAGAAAATAGTTCATATTTTAAAATTTTCTCCCAAGGTGATTGATATGAAATCTGTATACTCAAAAATAATTTAAACATGAAATAGCACCATATCTTTTGCTTTAACAATTTGTACCTCTTCTGGGTCAATCAATGTATGCCAACACATTAGAGGAGCTACAGATGAAAACTTAAATAAACTTAATATTTTCAATTGAAAATACTATAATACTAAACGTATGAAATTAAGTGCCTGTTATTTGACAGCTTTCAGAAGTATTATCGATTATTGATACGCACAGTAAACCATTTTCAGCTGTATTATTGTGTGAGCTACTCCTCCCCTTTCCCTCCTATATTAATTCACTCAGTCACAGTTATATTAATTGTACGTTCAAAACAAAACTCCAAACCAAAACTCCTATCTAACCCTCTCTTCCATGTCCATTATTTATGAGGACCTTCTACGCTAAGGATGAAACCTCTACAGTTTTCTAAATAACACTTACATCTAGATCCCTAAACTGATGGGCTCAGACTCAAAACCCTCCTTTTCTAAGGAGACAATGAGAAGCAGGCTCAGCCTTAGTTGAAACAACCAGAAGCCAACAGGCCCTATTGAAGTCATGGCAGATACCACTCCTGCCTCCCTACCTCCCCATTGAACTAATTCTTAGCCGTGCTTTTAATAACGGCCAAGGGCTTGTCTAATCCAACACATCTCTGACCACATGTGATTCTCTCTTCGTCTCTTCCTCCTTAGAGCCTCCTTTACCCTTATTTTCTGTACCACATTCACTTGACATTTAATAGAATAAAAGAAATAGTACATTTAATGGGAACTTACACACCGTGCAGTGCAACCCTTTTATTGATAGTGGTCCAGACACTAGAATTGTCTTATCTAATGCAAGTTAATGACAGAGAAAGGACTCAAATCCTGCTTATAATGGCTTCTTCCATTTTCTTGCCTTGTCAACAATATTCAGAACTTCTCAAAGAACTCCACTAACACAGAAACCATGCTATGTGTGTGCTTCTTTTATATTCACTTTATGACAATACCAAATGCAAAATGCTGAAGAATTCTTATGATTTTGTCCAAAACTGACGCACTGACTTTCCAGTTAGTGATAAAGAAGGAAGCTGTGTTCTATAGAGGGGTCAGATATTACTGCTCTGTGAGAGTGTGGACTTGGCGGCTGCCTTTCCATCTCAACTTGGTCCAGCAAACCTGTGCATTGCCCTCCCCTCTAGTACACAGCTGAGCCCAGGCATCACATTTCTCTTGATAAAGCTCATACATATTGAGTGTGCAATTGTGAGAATAACTGATGCTCATGTCAACGTCACCTGAGGCTGCCATGATTACTTCATTACAGTGACTAAGATCTGTCTGATTTATTTCCTATCACTTTATGTAGAGGTAGCTGATATTTCATTGGGAAAACTTACTATTTCCATGGTTAAATGTGGATTTATTAAGGCTAATCATAATTGTTCACTTAGTGCTCTAATATGACTTTTGTGATAAATGCAATGCATATAAAGTTATGATAGTCAAATGTATGTGCTTATGAACATAAAATGAGACAATAGAATTTATTGAACTTGTCGATTTCTTGAACACTACAAACTTCTGACCATTTCAGACATTATTTCTCAGTGCAAATAGAATAAGTAAATTCAAGAAACCTGTTCAAATAGCCTCTCTTTGAGTATTATATAAATATTATAATACCTTTTGGGGTTATATGAACCTTGCTTTTCTTCATGCTTTTTGGAGAACAATATAATATAGAAAAAATGAATATGTACTTTAGAACTAGTCAGGCCTGCATTTGAATTCCAAACCCACAATTCATGTGTCCCTACAAATTATAATTTACCAACTCTATTACAACACAAATTAATTCCTCAGTATATATATATATACACATACACAATATATATCATGATAGTACTAAATTAATGATTACAAACATATTAGACTGCTTCCTTCTTTGTTTGCTTTTAGTGTTTTTTTTTAAACATATTACATATAACTCCACTCCCACTGTCTATAATGTGGTCTCATTTACTCTATCAAAAACAAAACAGGAGAAATTGTGGCTAGAGTTACTTAGATTAGATAACAAAAAGGATTTCCTGGCCACTTACACTAATCATTTAAAAGATTTCTGAAGTAGAAGCTTTTATGTCCTTGATGGAAATTAGGGAGAAAGACACAACTAATTTAAGAGTTTCCATTCTCTAAGATTATTTCCATAAAACTTTGGGCCTTAGTATTTCTACTTCCATGAAAAGACTCAGCTACATTACAAAGGAGCCCTGTCATTAAGTGATGGCCACACACACACACACACACACACACACACACACACAGATCTACCTATGCAGATATATGTATTTTAAAAACACAAGATGAAATGAAAAACAAAACAAAATACAAAAGCAAAATCTTGTAATCTCCAAGTGAGCCCTAAAAGTGCTTTTTGCCATCTATAGAAAATGAAAAAAATGAGTTGAATTCTGTTTTTATGGTTCACACAACTTTTACCCATCCCATTTTTATATCTGGATTTACAGTGTCAACATATTGTGCTTAACTTGCAATGACATCAGGGGACATGGAGACTTGTAGAGGCCTCCCACTCCTTTTGTTAATCTGACAAGTGCCACATGTTGGAACTAATACGCTATTCTCTCTTATCTTCCAAAACTCACATGTCTCTAAAAAGCAATGCACAGCAGAAAAACAACCTGGATCCTGGCTACATCTCAAGAGCTAAGCCTGGTTTGGGTTCCTGCTGCAGAGTTTCCTGACCTGGGAGTAAAAATTCCACCCTTAAGCCATGCTGTCATTTAGATGAGTTCCATTGTGATGGCATATCTACAAACCAACATTCTCTGAATAGGTCCTTGTTCCATTTGGTGCTTTCCTGAGGAAGTTTTATCAGTGTTCTGAGGTATAGTAACCTGATAAGCCTTTATTTAGCACCCATATATCACTTCTTAACCTTTAAGGAAGCCATGCTTTCCCCATTTGGGTAATGAAAAAGCACTTACCATTATTTGAAGCAAATTAGCCAGGTACTTTTTTGGCTGAAACTGAAATTTCAAGCTTTAGTAGACTTCTCTAACAATAATGCCAACTTACAAAGAACCACTGATAATATATGAGAAGGTGTCAAGTCACATATACTTAGGTATACCCATCAATTTATATTATATATACACATAGAAACACAATTACAATAGCTTAAAGTGATATATGTTTTAACAGGAAAGATTTATATCACTACATATGAAAAGTAAAATTTTTAATCAAAGTATAGCTTTAAAGAAACAAATTAATCCTTTGGAATGATGTTTCCTCATATCTAAGCTATCTATATTTTAATTGTATATAAATAGATGATGATAAGAAGTAGAATAGTAAAAATATTTTTGTGGTCTTGCTCATTAAAATTCATGTAAAAATTTTTTAGATACATGCACATTTTATTACTTGGAAAATATGGTATAAAGTGAAATGGTATCAGGTGAACAATGAAAACACGGATTTCAGATCCAAAAATCAAACTGAATCTCATACGACGTGACGGAGCCTACAGAAGCACATAAATGCATTATCAGGATATTCTTAGATTACTTTGTAAAACAACTCACCATAATCAAATTTTGAGAGGTCCTCATTTTCATTTATTTAAATTTGGTAATAGGTAGCATTCTCCTTAGAAAAGTCTAGTCAAGGTCTGGTTGAACTTGATGATTACATGTGATGCAAGATGCCAACATGCCAGATGCACTAGACCAACCGTTATGTTGCCCCTAACCGAATGGAAATAGAAGTAAAAAAGCATGCTTCTTCACCACAGGTAATTTGGGAAGCCCTGATCACCCTCATATGTGCACAGGAGAAAGGTTCACTGTGATTGTAGTAAAACACACCTTCCCATGGAAAAGTGTGAGAGAGTTACCATTGACTTTGAATGGCAGCTCCTCCTTTGGGCAGAATTGAAGAGTAAATAAATTATGAACAAGGCTGGAGGTTAAAGGCTTACAAAAGTTAAAACCTACCTGAAAATGAACTGACAACTCTATCGATTTTTTGTAGATTTTTCAGAGACAGAGAAACTCAAAAATAGAAGAATATAACTGCAGCTAACTACTAAAATATCATGGTAAGGTCCATTCTAGAACTGAAATTGTGTGTGTGTGTGTGTGTGTGTGTGTTGGTATTTGGTTGGTTTTTTTAATGTCAAGCACAGATCTGTATAAAACGTATAAGGTGAATGAGCAAAAGAAATTAGTATATGGAGAAATGGAGATATTTCTCCTTTTAAGAAAGATGATTGGCTTTGGAATAAGTGATTGAGAACTGAGCCCTTGCTCTCTCTCATTGTCTGTGCAAATGCGGCAAATCACTTCCTCTGCACAGTGGTTTCATCATCTACAGCTATGCTATGTGGATAATTCTTTCTGTCATGCATGAATTCTGCAAATAACCTTGTCATATATATATATATTTTTTTCCAATGGGAATTAGTTTTGAAAATTACAAATATTTGTTTTTAAGTAATTAATAGTTTCTTTATCTTTACATTTTGACAAGTAATATTTTAAATACAGAACATCAAACTTCAAATCTTTTGAGAGGCTTCTTATTTTAATAACATTATAATATTCTGGCTTTTTAGCTGAACTCAATCTTGTAAAAAGTGTTCATTGAACTTCAGTAAATAAGTTATAAATCTTGATCATAAGCACAACAGAGATTTGAGAGTGAATTGAGTTATAACAAATCTTCAAATGTTTACATATTTATGTGTTTAGGTTTATAATCATGATCACATGTGTGTATGTGTGAGGATGTGAGCATATTAAAATCACAATAATCTCTATGTATGCATATGTCCTGAAACAGGGAATGAATACTAAAAGAAAAATACAACTTCTTAGAAAACAAATTTGTTTGTAATTCACAACCACAGAAACAATTAGGCTCTGGTTTTGACATGTCAGAGGGTAAACAAATGACTTTCTTTTTTTTAATAAGAGCTTTAGAATCAAGACTGCATGCACTGTACACTAAGAAACAAGCATCCACATGGGAGAAGTTGTTTCTAATTTTGGTTTTATATGAAGATCCAAGGCCTCATAAGATCATGGAAAAGAGACATAATAAAGATAATGAATGGAATGCTTTAATATTATATATTTCCCAATTCTTACATATCTATATCATTTTAACTTTCCATCAACACTATTGACTATACATTTATTATAGAAATTCTGGCATAAGTTAAACATATAAATTCATTTAAGGAATACTGCATGTTTAGCCTATGACATCTTAGCATGAAACTAAGTGAGGACAAATACCTATATTAGGATCTACTAGGTAATGACTCCAATGAACATCATTAATAAAAAAAGAAATGTAACTATTATAAGAAGTGTACAAGTGTACCTGGTCTGACTTGTTCTTAAATAAGAAACTTCAGATCATCTTGACTAGAACTAGACAGATATCAAATTAAAAAAAAGAAAAGTATTCTGTGTGTGGAAACTTTGCTCTGTCTTCACTGTGTGAGCAAATTGTATCCATTGGTGAAGTTGCTTTTCAAGTCCTATGTTGCCTTCCATAATCATTGTCGGACTAATTTTTTAAAGGTAGAAAACACTGTTTTCTTTTGTTTCACTCAATTCAACACTTTAATATTAGCTCACATTTCTCTAGAAATCTTTTACATATGTTTGGCTTGCCCTCATAATATTGATCTAACCAATTTCTTTGAGAAAAATATACTCATATGTCATGTAAAGGGTTTTTAATCTACTACTGAAACTAAAGAGCAGCAGTGTCCAAACTTTGTCTTCCTTGGGCCACGTTGGAAGAATTGTTTTGGGGACACACAAAATACACTAACACTAATGATAGCTGATGAGCTAAAAAAAAATAGCAAGAAAATCTCATAATGTTTTAAGAATTTGTGTTGGGCTGCTTTCAAAGTCATCCTGAGCCACAAGTTGGATGTGCCTACTACAGAGTATCTAACATATAATAGGTACACAGAAAATTACTCTTCTACACAGTTTTTATAAAATATTACTTTTTCCAAAATATTTTAATGTATATGTATGTATTGATATCACAAATATTACTGGTTTATAATTTGGTTGTACAGGTTTAAGAAAGAAAAGTTAGGTCATATTGAATATCTTGAATTCTTACCAAAAACTAATCAATTTTCGATTACTACCAACAATGCATAAAATATATAAGTTACACATAAATGTAGAAGAATGATATTCATGTGGTGGGCTTTACCTCATGGCCTACTAAACTCCATGCTCAGATTCTAGCTAGTTTTAAGCAGTGACAGAGAAAGGTTATATTTTTTATTTATGTTTGAAAGGTCAGATCTTTCTCTGTCACTCACAATGCAATATATAGATAACATGTTATAGAAATGTACACTTGAAACCTATATAGGTTTACAAACCAATGTCACCCCAATAAACTTAATAAAAACAAAAAAAGAATGGGGTAGATTCTACTAAAACTATGAAATGTTAGTAAGCATTAGGTATTATATTTAATTTCCAATTTGTTTCATCTCCAGTGCACACCTATTTTCAGCTCACACTCCCAAATGAGTAATAAGATGTTTCTAAACATCTTAAAGAATGATGAGATCTAGAAGAGACAGCTGTGGTGTTTCTATCCAAATTCCATTTTTTAATAGGGAAAAATGCAAAACACAATGAAACAAATAAAATGTATAATCTTCAACTCTTTTGAAAAAACTGCATCTAAATAGAGTGCTAAAAGAACATATAAACTAGTTAGAATGTATTAAGAATGTATTCATTCATTTGTTCATTTGTTCACTATTAATCACTATTTTAGGTAGATGATGAAGAATGAAAGAGTTTTTTGCCTTTGCAGTCTAAAGGAGTACCTAAGTGGACCATTGATTTACAGCATAGTGAGTTTGGGACACAACCCGGACTGCAAGTACATATGTGGAAAACAGGGTGGGGACAAGCAATCACTGCCTCAGCTACTTAATACCAAGGGAAACAGAACCATCTTTTATTCTATAATGTTCTAAGTCTTCCATAGAAAATATAAGCTCTCAAATGTCACCTTCCATATGCTGAAGTCAATATCCATATGCAGAAGCAGACTCAAACATTCTTTAGTGACACTTTTACAGCCTACTTGAAGAAGCCCTTCACGTGATAGACAGTGCACTTGATCTATGTGGCCACGTGATTGAAAATAGAAAGCTAATATACACTGATGACACAAACTGGGTCAAAACGAGTATTGAATAAGATCATCTCATTAGGTTAACTCTTCAGGGCCAACTAGTGGTAAAATTCAAGGGGGTTAGAATTTACTCCTGCTGTCCCTGCTGCCTTTCTGCATTTCTCTCCTGACTTTTGAGGTTCTTTACCTCTACTCCACCAGCATTCTTCTTTCTGACTACTCACAGCTCTCTGCTCTGGTATTTTGCCCAGGCACGCTTTTCTTTTTATGCCAAAAATAACTTTTCTCCACCAACCAATATCAAAATTTCTATTTCCTAAATCAGATATCTGGAGAAAAGTATCTTCCTTTTAAGCCATTTCGTGCTAAAATGAGGGTGACTTTTCTGTGAGTCTAAAAATATACCAAGGGGTCGATTGCATTTTAAAGTGGACACTTATGGATCTAAATAAAGTTCTACCTGAAATAATGTCCTCAAGGAGACACAGCTATTCAGCTGCAGTGGAGACTTGAGATTTTTTTCACTTTGCCATGTGCAAGAAGCACTTGCTCAGGCAGGCATCTTGCAGCTGTGTCCTAAATCCACTTAGCAAAAAGTGAAATGGGTGGAAATGTCCCTTCTAAACTTGTTATATTCATTTAAGCTATGTTTATTCTTTCAAAAGACATTAATTCTTAGAACCATTTTTAAGGAAGTCAGTATTTCTTTGTTTACCTATTCTGACCACATCAATGCCCAATTCAGCTATTGTGATCAAGACTACCTTTCAAGATCTTCGAATACCAACTGCTGTCACTAAGTCTCCACAGATGGAGTGAGCCAGAATGATCACTCTAATTTTGAAATATAGAAGGACAGATTTCATATTTTTATGTACCACCCTGTTGTAATATTTATAGATTTGTTTATATCTTATATTGTAATGAAAGGACTTTAAAGACATGAAATCTAGCAGACACAGCTTAACAACTCTCAACTATCTTTGCCCTTGTCAGTGGCAAAAAATCTATAAATATGTGTTAATTAATGTAAGGATAGAATCCTTCCAATTACTTTAACTGCTAAGTCAATCTGTTGATAACAGCTCCAATATTTCAGAAAAAATATGCATGGAGGACACTGTTAAAATCTCTCTCTGGCTAAATTTGACTGCAAGAAGGAAGGAGTACTAAAATGAATGCATCAGAAAAGTACTTCTCTTTAAGAAAGAAAAGGCCAATGAGTTCCCAGCTTGCATAAAATCTCTTATTTGGTTGTTTCTTTTCCTCTTCTACTGATTTTACATAAAGAACAAGAGTAGAGAAGTTCAAAAGAAAAGCAAGAGCCTTCTTTGTGATTATATAAATGTTTTGCAAAAAGAAATTATACATGACATGAAATACAACAAAAAATGGAAATCTAAATGATGGGATGAATATAAAATTAATATTTTACAAATAATTTTATACTTCTTAAATCAATTTTTTCTTATTTTAATTAAAGGATAAAGCAATAAGATGTCTAAAGACAATATTAATAAAATTGATTCAATATTTTGGAAAACCTTGATTTAATACTCTAAGACATAACAATTAGAGTATCAGATTTTAAGTTTAGTTTACCTTACTATTTGTATTTTATTTATTTATGTTTTTACTATTTATGTTTTAAAGACTATCAAACTAAGAATTAATGGAAGAAGTGAAATATTAAGGACACTAACCAAATCATTGTATTAACTTATAAATTGCTCTTGATAATTTGTTAATCCTATTTAACAATAATGTTTGTTATTTGACTAGAAAATTATAATTTTTCTGATATTTGTTATTCTTGTACACTCATCTGAAAGTGTTGAATGTTTATATTTTAACGAGAAGGTTCAAAACACATTGAATTTTTTTGATATTTTAGAATTTTAAGCAACTTTTTATTTTTTATATTTGAGAGTTTTATACAATATATACACTAGTTGAAAGTCCTGAATTAAAAAGCACTATATGATTAATTTATTTTTATTTATTTATTTATTTTAATTAAATTTATTGGGGATACATTGGTTAATAAAATTATATAGGTTCCAGGTGTACAAGTTTACAATATATCATCTATATGTTGCATTGCGTGCTCACCATTCAGAGTCAATTTTTCCATCGCCATAACCATATTATTGACAGTGGAGTGTCTACATATTCCATCTTTAATTTCTGTACTGTGATAGCATATAAATCATGAAATAAATGACTTTTGTGTTTATCCACTGTCTGCATTATTCTCAAACTTTCATTTAAATTATAAATATTAAAATTAATAATAATTAACCTTACATAGCAATTAGAGTTTTAGGCAGTTATCCAAATACTTTTCATATATTAACTAACATAGCTCTCACAAGCTATCTCTGAGGTCAGTTTTATTTTGTAGAGGGAAGGACCAGAGTTTGAACTCAGAAAGTTTGGACTTTTTGTCTTGCTAGCATCGATACCATCCACAGCCACATAAACTAAAACTGATACAGTGGCTTCTTCAGGGATTACAATGTATAGTTATCTCTCTTCTCCAACATGAAACTTTATGTTATTAAGATTATTATGTTAATAATATTTTGTTATTTATGACTAAAGAATGCTTTGTCTACTATATATTTCTCCTGTGGTGTACAAAATATGGAAGTGCTATTACTAAAGTTATATTGAGCAAAAATCCTGAGATGAAATGTTCACTGAATACATTCAACACAGAGTGAGTTTCTTCGGTGAGGCAGATGCATGCTAGATGTTAAAGATACAATTGAAACGTAGAGACACAAATGTCTGCTCTCAAAAAAGTTATAGTCTACTAGACTTTTTAAAAAATTGTTCATCCATAGGAAACATTTCACAGGGTGTAATGCATCTTAATCATTTCCCCTGTGTGTCTTCAGCAAGATCTGCCATGCAGCTTCCAACGTATTTTCTTGGCTATGATGCATTTTATTTTGTGACTCTATTCCTGTAAGTTACTAATTTAGTCATAAGTACTAGAGAGGAGATAATGTTTCCTCAAAACACAACATTTTTTAACTGTTTCCATTAAGTAGGACACTGATATTTATTACTGTTTAGCACAATTTTGTGAATTTCTCTATTGAATATAACAAAATTCTAAACATGGTTGGGAAATTTGTCAAGGTTTGCTTTTCTAATCATGGATGCTTCATCTTCACTGTAATTATGGAAGTCACTGTATGTCACGCCTAGTTGAGAAATGTGGGGTTAATGGTACACCTCCTTTAGGATGGATCATCTTCATTAATTATTTTAAATTATTCTTCATGAAAGAATAAATACTTTCCATTTATTTATGTATTCCAGTATTTATTTATGTTAGCATGAATTCAAGGGTAATTATAATATTTTGTACTTTTGGTTATAATCCAATACTACCTTACTTATTATGTTCTCAAATTCCTCCAGCTTTGGCCATTAGGAACTCTTTCAGTTGGTGTCTGTTCCTTTTGATACTTTCTATCAAAAAATGGCAAAAAATAGTAAAATATGTTATTTTTACTTGGTTAATCTGATAAAGCAGGTATTACTACATTTTATAACACTAATATTTATAAAACACTGTGTTTTGTATAATCTCAGTGAAAATCACAGAAATAGAGGCAACATTAGCACTCATTTGGCCTATGGATGAATACATCGCAGTTAAGGAGTTTCAGTGATTCATTTCTAATTATGTAGTTTTATCTACTTAATATTGTAAGTTATATTTTTGGTCAGGTGTCTTTTCCTAATATTTTACTTGAATGAATTATAGAATAAAGGAGGCAAAAACCTGTATTTTGATTTTTATTAGATCATTGATTTCTAGATGTTTTCAAAAGTAATGATTTTTAATATTAAATGCAATAAAATATATTTCTAGGTCACACAAAATTACCAAAGCAAATGTTGGACATAATGTTCTATGGAAGTCATAGGACTAGATAAATACTCTAAGGTTACATAATATTTTTCATTGTATTAAAGTATCAAATAAAAAATAGAATATTACCTGCTCTGTACTATATGAAAACAAAAAGGGATCACTAAGAATTTTGATTTAGCATTTATAGAACACACTCCTACTGATATGTCTTCTGCATCCAAAACAAGGTCATTTTACCCATTAGCGGATTAAAAAAAATCATTTTCCTTTTTTTTTTCTTTTTGGTTTATTTTCATCTCAGAGATATAATACAAACCTTGGCCTATTATTAAGCACTTCCTGAGGCTTATTAACCAGCTGGACCTGAAGCCTCACGTCCTCTCGGGCAACCATTAGTTCCCAGGAAACATTCTTTGCCTTCATCATTATTGCATAATTAAGACCATTTTGTGTTCCTTTTAAGTAATATATCAATAATTGAGGAGAAATCCAATATTGGGCAAAAGCGATGATGTTGCTTTACACGAGAAAGAACAAAGAAAATGATCGGTCTGAAGAGTTTGTCACTGTCCTTCAAAAGGAAACTGACATTCAAAGCAGATTGCTAAAACTCTTCTTGTTTAAACACTCCTGCTTGCAGATAATGTGGCGAAATGGATAAATAACAAAGAACACAACAAAAAGATGCTTCCTTTATAATAAATGGTACAGAATAGTCCCAGTCTTCTGGATTGCAAGCTTCAGTGTTTGAACATCTTCTCAAAATTTAAGTAAGCAGGCAAACGGAGAAGCAAAAGTAGCCAGTAATTTGGGTTTAAAAAATAAATGAATAAAACAATTTCTCCTGCTCTTAGTCCTCTGCTAAAATCAATGGACTTATTTTTCATTAGGAAGGTGAGTAGGAAGAATTGAACCCTATTTACTCAGCCACCACCACCCATTTCTCTTTCCTCCTTCACTCTAGCTCCACGGGGAAACACACTGAACAAGGACAGACCTCACATGGACCAGAAGTGGAGTTTTGCACTGAAATAAGAAAAACAAAAAAAAGGTGGGGGTAAAGAAAGCAACTAAAGTGAGTTGTTTTTTTCTTATAAGGGAGGTATAAACTTCAAATGAACAATGTTATCAAGTTGTCATTTGACAAGGAAATTCTATAAGTATGTAGAGTATATCCTATATATGTTTATATTTGAAATTCACAGTCATAAAAATAAAAATGTTGAGAATTTTACTTTGAGTCATTCTGTAAAAAGAGATTTGAGAACCCATTCTTCTAGTAGGTTCTCCGAAAATATAAAGCTAACAAATTTACACGAATTTTGGACACTATAGTAATTTTCTCAATATTGGACAGGCAAGATCACATCCTAAGAGATCCTCGGGTCTATTACAGTTGGTGACTGACTTTATCTACTAGTTTAATATTATGTAAGTGTCAGAATCAATTGCTGATTTTACAATGTTGGAAATTTTATCTAGAAAATATTAAAAATCCATACAGAGAAATAGCATCCCTACCTAGCATTAGTCAAGTAAACTAAATGATGGAAATCATTTATATAGGGCAAGGACTCTTCTGTTCATTGTAGGCTTCTCAGCATCCTAATGTCTGTCTATGATCTTCAAGAAGGTCAAATTCATTCACTTATGCTAGAGCTTGGCCACTGTGTATTTGTATATAAAACTGTTGATACAGATATAAACTGTGTTTAAAGCAATTTTGTTACAAAATCAGTGTAGATAACCTATTAAACTATGAATTTTTGACAGATGTGTAACTGTATTATTGTAGTAAACATTATGTTGTACATTATAACTAATGTATTTTAAATAAATAGACTGCAATTTATTTAAAAATAAATTTTGTTAATAACCCATCTAAAATTGTTTTGGTGTTAATAAACCTGCTACAGAAATTACCAGATAGTTATAAATATACATATACTTTACATTTTCAATGATTTTTCAAGTTCACAAACTGTATTCCTCATGATGTGTGTGCCCAATAAGTCAGCAAAATCTAATGCCAAGTCTGACAGTCACACCACTTTCCTCAGTTGTAGATAATAATGCTTTTTTTTATCTTTGTCAATTAATTTCTTCCAAAGATGACTGTGAACTCAGCAGGCAATTTGCTTTGCCCTCTTAAACTCTGAAATGACAACCTAAATATCCACAATCTCTCCTAAAATAGCAGAAAAATCTGCTGGGATACCTGTTTTTCATCATGTCTGATTGGATATATCACCTCGACAGTACTTACTACTTGATTAAATCATGAATGCTTATAATCACAATCTTCATACTTTCACTTTTTAACCAGAATAGACAATGTGAGATGTAGCTTACCAACTGTCAACTCCATATATTTTAAGTAAATAATATAGATAGATTACTAGATAGATAAAGAGGTAGAACAATTTGGATATATGTATATAAATGCTAATATAAATTAGAGATACCCACATACATTGCCTAGAGCTCATGCCTCTTTCTTTTTCTCTTTTTACATATTATCAGAAGCTTACAGTGGTTTTATCAAGGCTATTGGTGATTCTACAATTCCTCCCCCTTTAATGTCAACCTATTCTAACACTTGTTCCAGCTCAGACACAAACCTCATTGAAATTTAGATAGTCAGTTGTGTTCAAGAAATGGAAAAGTAGAAATAGGAGGGGTCACTGTATTCCTCTAAAAGGGGGCAACTTGCACATATCAAGGCAACCTCAGATAGTTTAAGCATTGTAACAGTCAAGCGTTGTAGGTCAGTCAAGAAATTTTAAGAATCAGAGGTCCTTAAAAAGGAAATAAATTGACAACTTTGATGTACTAAAAGTTGTGTAATTTCAGGTTCTTCATTTGAAATGTTGCATTATTTACATACATAAAGCTAATTCCTTGTGAGGGGTGACCACTTATCTCCTAAATACCGAGACTTGACACTAAGCTCTGCAGTTGTACTTTCCTACCTGTTTACCTTTTGAAGGCTTTGAGCCACACAGTTAAGAGCTGAAAACAAATTCCCAACAGCAAGTGATTTTTACTGAAATTAAATATCATTGCATTTCCTATCTAAATGTGCACTGATTCTACCTGAACACAGAGAGATTACATCATTATGTATAATGATTAGATACCATATTACATTTTAGTAAAATTAGAGTTTATTAAGAAATATATATATGGAATAACAGGAATTGAAAATCAGATATATTTCCCTGAAGATAAAATGACTCAGTGTATTTTGCACCTAAAATGCCATTTCTTTTTGTTTTAGTGGTTATTGATTTTATCATCAGTGCTGGCCAATTACGGTATAGCTACAGCTGAGTTATGGTAGCTCATAAAAGAGCCAGAATGAGAAGACAATGAGGTTTCCAGCTATTCAGTGAGATGCTTTACACTTAGGAAATCAGATAGTGTTTTCTGGGTTTACTTGGGTTTAATTACATTAAGATTTTAATGTAAGTACTGACTCCCTAGTAATCCTAATTCAGTCTTGCTTATTAACAAGAACTGATATAGAGTATTGTTTGTCATGTTTGGTGGACGTGGGATGGAGGGGGCGAGAAAGCTGCAATTAAAAGCAGATCTCATCGAACTGCAGTGTACTTGGCTACTAGAACTCTAACCCAAAGCACAATATGGTGTTCAACATTTTTACTGAATATCCAGACTTGAGAGAGTGTTTTAAAATCACATTATCATGCACAGCTAATGTTCAGCATACATGTATTGGAGCCAGTTCTGATTGGGCAGCTGTTCAGCGGCTGCTCATCCCTCTACCAAAAACTGAATGCTTTGAAACGCACGTCTACTGGTGAAAACACAAGCAAGAGGTCACTGTCAACTTTTCTTCTCAGTTGCTGGCACTGTCCTCTTTCTTCTGCCATCCTAAGTTCCTCCTCACCATCATTCTGGACCCCGTGCCATCACCCCTCAGTACTGCCACCTGAGAGAGAGAGCTTCACGAGGTAAATTGGAACTTGTCCCTACCACTCCACACCAAATTCCTCTCATGGTTCCCCAGTTCTGTTTGGACAATTTCCAGACTTCCTGCTTCCTAAAGCTCCTGGCTTCACCTGCTTTCTTTCACGCTCTGCCTTTTTACTCAATCATGAACTTCCCATTCCTTGAATAGACTCCACTCCCTCTTGCTCCAGGACTTCACCTCTGCCTGCTGCCTCTGCCGGATCAGTCCACACACCACATCCATGTGGTTTTACAGATTTCTTTCAGCTCAATCAAAAATTCTTCAGGCTGGCTTCCCTGATCCCCCTAGTCTAAGCCACTTTCATTGACGTAGTCTCTTTCCTTCAGAATAATCATCTAAAATACATATGGTGTGTGACAATTAAGGTCATGAATTTCCCACCATGCACTTACATTGGCAGCACTGTACAAACAACTTGGTGAGGTTTCATAACCTTGATATAACTGTGTCTCAGAGCTGTGTTCATGTTGACATGTGGCAGTGTCTTGCTGAATGCTGTTCATTATTATGTGTTTTTGTGTGCCTTCACCAGAATGTCAGAGCTTCAATTAGAGCAACAAACAAATAATAAATTCCCTGTTGAACTCAGCAAGAGTGAAAGTGAAATCAGGGACATGTTAGTCCAAGTTTATGGGGATAATACCATGAAGACAACAGAAGTGTACATATGAATTAAACGTTTTTCTGAGGGGAGAGAAAGCATTACTGATGAAGAGAGTTCAGGATGGCCAGTAACAAGCAAAACATTGTAAAAATTCATTGAATTGTGCATCAAAATCGTGGGCTGGCTATGAGAAGCATAGCAGACCAAGTAAACATCAATTGAGAAACAGGAAAATCTTAACTGAAAATCTTGGTATGACAAAGCTGTGTGCAAAAATTGTCCTGAGGGAGCTCACCAATAAACAAAAACAAAGGAAGGTCCAAGTTTTCCAAGACCATCTACAGAGGCAACGGTGATGTTTAGGGTCGTGTTATCACTGGTAATGAAATACGGGTGTACCAGTACGACCCTGAAGTGTAAAAGTGCACAACGGAAGTCAAGCAATTCACAACCAAAAAAGTTCTGTGAGTCCAAATCAAGAGTCAAAATGATGTTGCTAAACTTTTTCGAAATCAAAGGGATTGGTCATTATGGATCTGTACCAACTGGACAGTCAATCAGGTTTACTATTTGAAAGTGCTGAAAAGGCTGCATGAAAAAAGTAAGATGAAAACATCTGAACTTTTCACCAACAATTTATGGCTTCTACACCACGACAGTGCACCAGCTCACACGGCACTGTCTGTGAGGGAATTTTTAGCTAATACACAAGTAACTGTATGGAAACAATTTTCCTACTCACCTGATCTGGCCTCGAGTGCCTTTTTTATTTACCTGAAAATAAAGAAAATATTGAAAGAAAGATATTTTGATGACATTCAGGACATCAAAGTTAATACAATTACAGGTCTGATGGCCATTCCAGAAAAAAACGTTACAAAATTGCTTTGAAGGGTATACTAGGTGCTGGCTTGGGTGCCTAGCTTCCCAAGGGGAGGACTTAGAAGGTGGCTGTAGTGATAATCACCAGTAAGATATGTGACACTTTTTCAAGGATGAGTTTGCAAACTTTGTGAGACCTCGTGTATCTTGTGTATCTATTAATAAGATTATAGCTTTAATATTGTTTTCCAAGATAAGACTGTAAAGTCTCTGTGAGTGAGGAACTCGAAACCTAATTGTGACCATCACCATGAACTGAGTGCCTAGGAACATATATTTGTCCTTATGAGAAAGCAGAGTTTTGTGCCTTTAATTAATTATATTTTTTGGTAGAGAAACTAATTTTTTTGACAAACTAATTTTAAATTGTGACTCCATTGGTTTATTGTTCAGTTAAATACCTTAACTCTGAAATTCATTTCAAATAAATAAATGGTGATTGGAGTGAAGAGTAACCAATTAATCATAAATATTAACAGAGTATACCAAAAAAATATTCCTCCTTGCAAACAAAACAAAAGAAAACAAAACATCAAAAACAAAAACACATATATCAGGTTTTCTAAAAGTTTTGTTTTTTGTCAAATCTAGTGTTATATTATGGTAATGATCATTCTAAAGTGCCAAACTGAGATCCAAATATATGTGATATTTTCATAGCTCTCCTACTGCAAGTTTAATTTTAGAGAATGTTAACTATCTAGTAAATGTTATTGGAATATCTCAATGTAATAACATTTGAAAGAATATGTTTTTTTCTCCCTCTAAATCCTCAATGAAGTCCTCAACATAACTACAAAAAATAGCTTACTTAAAAATATTATTGCAAATGTTAAATTAGATACTGGGTATATATAGAAGTCTACAAATAATGTAATATATTAAACAAACATTGTTTTCTACACACACACACATATAATATATAATAATATATATATTATTCCAATACTATAAATAAAATTTCCAAATCACTCCTACTTTAAGTTTTAGGACAATTAAGTGAAGGAGAACATTCAAGAGTTCGTATGACCTTGTATAGGTTAAATTTAACCTGCTGTTTTTGTATCAAAAATACCATTTTGAAAAGTCTGACAAGCCTGAGGGTGCACACATTTAAAAAGGTAAGATCTTGCCATTTGTTTAACACTTAGTAATATTTCAAAGTATTGCTCTTTTGGATTGCTTTTTAGTATGAAAGATTCAATCTGAATCTTGAAAGGTTTTCTGACTTTATATTTGAAAATATGCACGCATGTGCATTCATGAAAGGCAGAGAAATTGTAAATGTTCTCATTTGAGTCAGAATCAAACACAGTGTAGGCAGCTGCTGTGAGCTTTGTTACAATTTTGGCCTGACATGTGAGTTGGGAAATTCTGAGAGCACAAAAAGGCTGCACTTCCCTATTCCCATCACATTCAGTTATGACTTCCCCCCACTACAAAAGACATGGAAACTCACAGAAGAGAATTCAGGCTTATGCATCCCCAGCCATGACTTGATTACTTTCTATGACCTCAGTAGATTTTTCAGAGCCTGAACACTTTGAGACACTATTTGACCATCAAAAATCCTGTGAGTACCACCTGTGCCATTCTATTACTCTTCCTGTACTCAAATAATTTAAAAAAAAATGAATGGTCATAAAATGTCTTGTTTCACAGAAGTTACTTTTTCATGTTGAAAGAAATTTTCTATCTCAAAATGTTCTACTGAAATTATCAATATAAAAATCTAAAGGGATACAATTCTTTACACTGACAGATGTATCCTATTTGGATAACTGTATCACAGAAGCATTATCGCACCAAGGGTTCTCAAATCATTTCTTCACTAAATTGCACCTTCTTATCAAAAAGCCATATTTATCTTTCAAAGTCAATAGGGAATTTTAATGTAAGCAGAACAATGATTTTTTTTTTCTTTGCCCCTATAGGTTTTCTTTCCAAAAAGAAAACAAAACAAAACAAAAAGTAACAATCAATCAATACAAAATCCAGCACCAGTGGAAGAAATGTGTTTTCTTAAAAGAGTGTTTTCAGAACTCTCCTTCAGTCTCTCACATGGAAAGAAATGTAGCTTCTCATAGAATCTTTCAGATCTTTTGCACTTCTAGAAACTTATACATTTATAATCTCTTTTCCATAAATGCCAATTCCAGAAGGTCTTTCTTACTGGAATTATATTACCATGTCTTTAACACCAAATTTGGAGAAGAGGCATACAAAAATTGTTCAATGAATCCTTTAGATATTTAATACCTAAATGGAATTTATTTCCACACAGTTCACCATGCAAAATTATTACCAGTATGATCTGAAGAGAACCATTGCATTAAAAAGGATATCTACAAAATTGTCTAGTAGATACTTATCAAGAGAATGGTATTGTATTAAACAATCATATTGACCTGTTACTCCAGACACTGTTTTCTTGGTAACTTGGTTGTTCATACATAGAAACCTAAATAGAAAATTTAAGTTTATTTAAAATTAGTTAAAAGATATTCAAAACTTTATGATTAAATCAAAGGATCAAATATTAACAATAGATATAAAATTAGCATATGGAAAAGGGACAATGATATTTAGAAAGATTTCATTATTAAACAAAGAAAAAAGTTTGGCATTAAACAACAAATTTAATTAATTGTTAGTTGATATCATCTTAAACCATGTAGAATATTAAACCACGTAGAATATTAGTTTAACATGTGATACATTTTTACATTAATATAGAAATTACTATCTAATCTCTTTAGAACTTTCTATAGTTCAATCTAAACCTTTTTATAATAAAGAACTCTTATATTACACTGAGAAAATGTGAGCCCTCTTATTAAGAGGAATCAAATTGTCTATTTCAATATGGTTCTTTCAAATAATGATTGCTAAATTTTTTTTGGTTGGTTCCCTGAGTGGGGATCGAGTCCAGGCTGTGGAGGAGAGAGCGCCAAAGCCTAGCCACTACACCAACAGGGAACCCCCCCCCTGGAATTTCTTAAAAATTATAAATACATTAAAGGATGTCTGTTCATGTTGCATTAAATGTCCAAATAGATCAATTTGCTTTTTCATGTAAAAAAAGAAAGCCAATTTTTTTATTCAACAAGTATTTTTAAAATACTATTTCACTAAACATACTAGAGATACGTAAACATTTAAAAAATGCTAAGATTCTACTTTTGACAATAAATTAGGTGGAAAAAATATAATAATATTAACATTTAGTGCTGTTGAGTTTGTTTGGCAATAGCTGTAGTAAAGAAGTAATGAGAACATAAATTGATACAATTCTTTTGCCTAGTAATTTGGCAAATGCTACCCTTTATTTTAATATGGATATGACTCAGTGGTATAATGTTAAATACGTTAACCTTTAGCAGTGTGTAGTAAATGTGTAGACATAGAATATGATACTAGATAGATACATGGACCAATAAATAGGAAAACAAAATGTCTAGATGCTCACTAAGGGATTGCTCATCTTGGGAAAAAATGTAAACCAATGAAATAACTACTGAGAGTGCTTAATTTTTACATGAAAATACGATATGGTTATTAACAGGAAGAAATGATTTTATAAATAAGAACATGAAATAAACACACATAAGCACAAAGAGATATACTGATAAAATAGACAAAAATTAAGACAATATACAGATAGCATTAATTATTTTCAGAGATTAAAATAACATTTTAACTTGTTTTTAAAAATATTTCTGAACTATTAGGAAAAGAATAGCTTCTGAGTAGAGGTCAGGATGGCAGGAACTCTAAGAAATGAGGGTGGCAGGTAGAAAGTAAAGAGTCCTGGGCAAAATAGAGAATTTTCCAATGAAATGGATGGAACTGGTCTGAAGCATTCGCAGAGTACAGTAAGACAATAGAGTTAAAAATTTCCCCTAAAATGAAGGAATACACATTTTCTTATATAATAAATCAAAGAATGAGCCTACAGACATATAATACTTTATGGGCAAGTAACAGGGACTAAAGTAAAAGTAAGAATAATGGATATCATTGTCATCAATCAACATTATTATAACTATTATCATTTTATTCTTCATCAAACTAACTTCCAATCATTTTGAGAAATGTTTTATGTTTAGATATAGAGTCAAAAACAAAGGTAACATTTTCTTAATTTTTTAAAAAAATATTTCTTACCTTTTTAATGTTTGGTTATTATTTTTTCTAGGGGAAATGTTTGAGGACTTTAAAAGTGAAAAACTACAGATAAATCTTTTTTAAAACTCAGTGTTCCCATTTGTTTGGTTGCCTCTTTGTTTTGCTGATGAAACCTACATAATTTTACTAACTAATGTCACCCCAACAAATTTAATGATAATAAAAAAACTTAGTTTTAATCACACTTTTTCACAAGTGTTTTGACTGCTGGCATTTATATTTGCTTTTTTTTTTTTTTTGCATGTAATAATTGCATCTGATTTAAAACCCTATCAATATCTAAATTGAAATATTGGATTACTGTTCACAGTGACAGTTTGGAAATCTCTTCAAGAGATGCACATTTTTCTATTTTTTTAACCTTGAGAGAAAACGAGTTTAAGCGTGCCATGGTATATATATTTCTGCAACAACCAAGTTGTCTCTGCAATTGAACACTCTTAACACTGTCTATCAAAAATAAATGTTATTTGAAGGAAAAAAAATGGTCAAGCACTTCTCTCCCAGACACAAACTATTTCTTCCTCAGGGCAGTATTTCTCAATTATCCTTTCCTGTTATCATCACCGTCTTGTCTGGGCTCATCAACATTTCAGTCAAGTTACTATGCCTCGAAGTTACTGGGAAAATCAGGACCTCACACTTAGATGATCATTTTAGAACCACATAAAACCCTGCAATGGGGCAAGAAAGATTAAATACTTCAGATACAAAAGTGGGATGTTTGTCTAGATAGGTGGGCTAAATGTCTAGTCTGATTAGCAAAAATTCTTTTAAGCACAAAATATATCTTGCTTTAATAGTGAATCCAAATAAAACATTGAAGTACCATACTGCCCTGAAACAAATGGAATATAGCGAAATGAAATATAACTTAAAATAGGGTTCATATAAATACAAAATGGCAACATTCTGAACAGATGCTTTTTTTTTCTTTAAATACATAAAATATGTTTCTATTTCACAGAGGACCAAGGTACATTTTATATTGCATTCCGTTTTTGTTTTGTTTTGTTTTGTTTTTGCAAACACCTGAGTTTCATTACTTGCCATTCATCAAAAAATAGAGCAGTGGGAGGAACTTTACATGCAAACTGTTTGATTTCAATTTTGTTTTAGGCAACTGTGGAAGTGGCTTTTCTGTATATTTGTATAACATGATAAATGTGTACCCTACAGCCAAGGAAAGTGTATAAATTTTCCCCTGGCACAGCTACTATTTCCAACACTGTTCAACAGGATATTTTATCTTCACTGCATGTATATATACACATCTTCAGCATTCATTAACATTAGCATTTGATTCCTGTTACAGTGTGTATGTGTGCTTTTATTGAATAACACTAGTTAACATTTCCTCTTATTTTTGTAAATAATGATAGCATAATTTGAAAAGTTTGGCCCAGTTCCCAGACTTAGGTCCACCTAATATATGAATACATTTAGTCCTGTTTACTTTTTTTAATTGGACATTGCTGTTAACTGACTTTTTTAGAAGACTATTTTTCATGTTGTGAGTTCTAAAACTGATTCTGAAGAAGAAACGCTCTTGTTTTCTTTTCATCTTTAACTGTAAAAAGAAGGTGGATCTAATTTGGAAAATGTACAACATATGTATTTTGGATAATGTGGGAGGCTTAAAATTATGTTGGGAATGAGGAAATTTTTTCTAGCTTAGTCGGTAGCATAAAGTTATGTTTTTCTTTATTATCTTTGGTTATCTTAGAACTTTAGAAAATAGAAAAAATATGCACTCACAATTGAAACACAAGTGATTACAAATTTACAATGTCTAAAAGTGAATCTACCCTATTTTTCTTAATATTTTTGGTTCGGTTATATATATCTTAAAATAGCATCACCTTTATCTCAGACATGAAATTGAAAAATTCCAGGGTTATTGTTGACTCTTTCTTATTCCTGGTTTTTAAAATCCTTTTGTTTATTTTCATTCTTTGTAATCTCACAGATTCTACTTCTTTTTGGTCCTCTGTTAATCTTAATCTAAATTAAGAGTTTTCTAATTGCCTTTTGTAATTCACTTTCTTTCCTCACCAATCTATCATTCATTTTGAAGTCAATACAACCTTAACCATAATATTTGCTTCCTTTAATTGCTTCTCATGTTCTAGTGTACCAGGTTCAAAAGAGCATTCAGGCATATTTACTATCTCTCTGGCTATACCTAAAATTAGTTTTAGTGATTTTTAAAGATATTAACCTCTGACATACATTCTTGAGATTCAAATTCCATATATTAGAAGTGGACACAAGTCCTAAGTTCTAACACAATTTATGGTGTTAAAAATACCACTCAAGTAACCTAGGGCCATAGCTGGCTAATAAAAGGTGTTAACAATACATTTGTGAAACAAATGAATTATTGATTCTTTGTATGGCTCACTCATTCTCAACAAAGCCTTTTCTGATCACCTGAACATCAATGCTGCTTACTCATAATCTTTTATAAATATTCTTCATAGAACTTAATACAGTGTGAAATTAATTATATTATGAGCTTGATTTCTTTAAATTTTTACTCTTATATCAACCACATAGAATATAAACTCCCTGAAAGAGCTCTTGTTTTGCTCACCATTGAATCTTGTTGCCTGCGATAGCAACTAATACAAATTAGAAGCTCAGAAAATGTTTGCTGAATGGACAAAAAAAAGTCCTGGTATATGTTTAAACAAAGTGAATAGATGAGGAGTTATTAAAAGAATACTCTCAAATGTTTTCTATCTATTCTCAAGTTCCAGTAGCATCTGCACGAATAGAAGCTTTTAAAGTTCTCCAGATCAACTACACTGATTGGCAATTTTTAAAACTAGAAACAGTAAGCGGAATATGACTTAAAATTTATGACCTCAGTCTTCCATGTCCCAGAAGAGCCTGGCTTGGTTCTAGAGAAGTTCTGCCAAAAGGAACTTTCTGAAGTGATGGCAAAGATCTGTAATATATCTATGTTCAATATGTCTATATCTATGTTCAATAGTAGTTAGGCACTACTACTAGACACTCAAAATGTGGCTAGGGCCACTCAGAAACAGAATTTTCCCTTTTAATTAACTTAAATAGCTATATATCACCAGAGGCTACCATATTGTACAGTATAGTTCTAGAATTATCTTTCACCTTTCATAGCCATGTCAAAGCCGAGAGGCTGGCCCTAGCTCCTATTATGGGTATGAGAGTTATATCATATATAAAAACAATCCATAAACCAGTTCCATCCACATTTGGCGATACTTAGAAAAAAATCCCAAAGTCCATGTGGCTGCCTGGGATTTTCCCACCTCTTCCTCCCTTAGTTTAGAGACTATCTGACCACAGTGCTGTCTTCAGTCCTCTATTAATGGCTGGCACTGTGCTCAAAGCCTGTCAATAAGGCCAACAGTGGCAAATCTCTCAGGGTGGAATGAGTGTCCCACCATGCTGAAGAAGGAGTGTATCCCAAACCCAGTGAGTTCCAAATCATCCTAATTCTTCATGAGTGACTAGTCTGTGGTTCTGCTAAGAAAATGTATTGGTTCTTTATTTCTGACCTGGAGCCAGCTGTTAACTGAAGCTACCCAGGGCTTGAGTCTGGCAAAGGTTTGTCATCAGACACATAGCCATCCCTTAGCTATCTATGTCTGCAATTGCTTACTTTCTAACCATTTACTCTAAATTGTGAACAATATAAACACTTCCATCATGCAAACTCTCTCTCCTGCCAAAAATCTGTAGGCTTAATTATTCCTGATTTTTCCTTTTTATTCCCCCCCCCCAACAGAGATATATCCTAAAATTGGCATCAAGTGTGGCTAGCTCTCATTTTAAATATATGGAAACCTGGACAGAACAGGTCACTTACAGTCTTGAATGCCTACATATAGGGCCTCAACAAAATAACTAAACTGTTTCAAATGAGAATAACAAGAACTCATTTCATAGTGTACCATTTAGGAAAAGATTAACCATAGCAATATGATCTTCAGTTACTTTCCCAATTTATAAAAAGTTTTGGATAAGTCAAACAACACATTATTTCCACCAAAGTGACCGTTGCTAAGCCTGATTTCATCCTAAAATATGCATCTGTAAACTTCAAGTCACCAGGATGAAAATAAAAATAATTAATTGGCAGGCAATTTCTAAATGCCAATGTTTGGCTCAATAAATCTGAAGTCTTAAGACAATTGACATTGGAATGAAAGTCAGTTTGAATAAACAGTAGAAAATGACATCACTAGAGCTTCCAGAATGATTTATTCCAGCATCATGCCTCTCTCTGACCACAGCTGGAAAAATTCTCTGCTTTTAACAATCATCACACCTGCAAAAACCCCCTCACTGTGGAGGGTGACATATCCACAGAGTACAGAGAGAAAAACCTGGCCATCTTTGGGGGCTATTATTCTTCCTACTATAATTAACACATAGATTTTAAGATTTTTCTAAATTGAATTTTAGTTTGCCTAAAAGGTGTAGAAAATCAGTATTTGAATAATAAGTTTTAGATACTTAGATATTTAGGTATTTGGTTCATCATACTCTTAATTTATGACAAAATTAATAGTTACTTGGATATCCTGGCTGCTCTGATCATTTTATTTGCATATATTTAGTAGAAAGAGCTCATTTCAATTAATGGACCGTCTTTAATAACAGTGGAAAATTATAAATGTTATCTGAGGGTAACTAATATGAAAGAAATTTAAAGTTAATGCCTCATGGAATAATTTGAGAAGCAAAATAATTAGAAACAATTTTCTTTATAAGGCACAGTACACTAACAAAGCTAAGTATGGTAGAATGAAAACAAGCTTATCGTCTTCTATGATGAGCGTGCCTTAGAACACCATTCCCTCCAGAGACTTGTTCCTACTTTGTGGCATCACAATAAAAATTATTGTGGCTAAGCAGAGTAAAGCTAGACATCAAGAAAGAGGAATCTTGCAGCAAATATATCTTTTTTGCTAATTTTGATAACCATTCGTATACATGAATAAACAATGTTGAGGTATCAGAGTGATTTCTTTCTAAATGTGTATTTTTATCAGATCGAGCTTCATTTTTAAAACAAATACAAAAACAAGGAAAAGCATCAAAAGTAAATATGCTTTAGTACATATAAAAAAAGTAGATAGGGAGGTCCCTGGTGGTGTAGTGCCTAAGGCTTCGGCGCTCTCAACGCTGAGGCCTGGGTTCGATTCACAGCCAGGGAACTACTTCCCCCCAGCAACCAAAAAAAAAGTACTTACACTTTTTTACAGATAGGAGAATTTATCATCTTGGTTAAATATTTAAGCACTATACCATATGGTTCAATATTAGTGCTAGGCAGCATGTAAGACTAAACCCCAAATAGCTGAAAGGAAGAATTTTTTTGAAGATTTCTTATCATCATTCACCCCATCTTAATCTCCTAGGTGTGTCCTGCTTTTCCCTGGATGCATCTCCTCCACTTGGTCTTAGAAACAGTCCTTGCTGTAAAACTAATTCTCCTATGTCACACTTTTATTAGGGCTTTGTTTTCTAGTGTGGACAATGAGTGAAAAGTAAGATTTTACAAATGCAGGGTATGGTTTCCAACTGTGGTTTCATTACTCAAAATAAAATTAAAGTGGATTCAAATGAACTTTTGGGTAGCATTCCTATTTCTCTGTCATAGCTTTTATTAATCAAGATTTTCTGTAATTATCTAATTTATTTAGAACATAGTTCTAAACATTCACAAGTAAGTTAATCTTCTGCCAGTTGTGTTTTCCTAGTTTTTGGTGCATGTGAAGAGAATCTTCCCATGTCCCTCTTATGTCATAGTAAGGACATTGTTCAATTTTCTATTTCTTGGATGATCTCTTACTATTTGCTTTTACAATAATTTCCCACTGCTAGATTTTTATTTGGTTAATGTATCTAACCATAATTTGATCCATATTCTTGTCTGCAAATTTGACATCTTTCTTTACTAAATTAATCATCTGGGTAATTTAGGATTTTGTGGGGAGGGGAAGAGGCTAGGGCTAAATTCTTATTATGTCTAGACTAGGAATAAACTATTAGAAAAAAAATTAACAATTATCAAACATGCTTTCTAATATAATGCAAATATCTTTGTTACATATTAAGCACACTATAATGCTTTCACTTTCCAGTTTTTAAGAATTAAAATTACTCTATGTAGCAATTCTGATAATTTTTCTCAGTTTTCTTTCTTTTCATATCACTGTTGCTAACAAAAAATGCTTGTGATCCCATTCTCTTTTACTTTTTCATTTTTAAACCAACCAACAAAATACCAAATGACACAGTTATTAATATTTGCCACATTTTAGATGTTTATTAATCATACAAAGTAGAAATGGAAAAGTGCAATTTGTTAAGAATCTATATGGGTAATATAAAGCAGTACACACATGTAAAATCAGCCTCCTACTATAGAAAATTCTGTTTAATAAGTGAATTAGAGCATTTATTCCAAGAAAAATAATGGCCACATTGAATGTGTGGCAAATATACCTCATAGTTATCAAGATGGAACTGGAAGAAATGATGTAGAATTTGGAGTAGGTGCCGGTGTTATGAGAAAGGGGATATTAGCACAGATTTCATAAGATAAAACTTACCTAAAAGACGTTATTTTCTAGAAGATTTCTAGGAAGATTTTATACTTAGTATGAAAAATAAATCAATGGGCTTAGAATTTCAAATTTTTGCCATTACTAGAAAGTAAAGAAGGGCGTGTTTATTGACTAGAAGATTGATTCTGATAAAAACAAGATTTAAAACATTTAATCATTAATTCATACATACATAAAATATACACATCTCAAACATTTAATTAATTCATTAACTAATGGAAGAAATAGTATATTGTTACACCCATTTCAAAGAGGAATTAAAAGTCATATATAGGTAAAACAAGTCTAGTCACAGAGCAATAATCATTGCATTTCACTGGACACAATTTTCCATTGCTGTAAAGAAACTCATTTAGCTTATATCATTTGTTTTGCAATTATGAAAGTTGAAGAATAGTTCAAAGACATTGAAAAGCATACTGGAGATTGTGCTGGGAAGGTCATTTACTAATCTTTTTGATCCATTGGAATTCTTTGACATTGTTTTCCTATATTCATCATCACACTGTATTTTCTTTATACATGAAAATGAAAGGACTTGTGTGTACTCCGATAACTTACTGTCTTCTCCCTAAATGTTCTTATGTTTAGCAGGAGAGGAAGAGTAAACTTAATACTCAAACAGGGAAGAGTTGGGTAGAGTCTTTAATAGCAATACCTAATTAAACGATTCAAAGTGAAGTCTTATCCAGGAAAATAAATCACCTTTCATTTTGCATAGATCTCAAAGCACGCTGTAGTATTTCAAGCAATACACTGCATTTATTAGAGTTCTTATTTGTAGGAATGTAGTTATAACCAACAACCTCTGTAAAATTAAACAAATTGGACAAGTCTTATAACCTGCACACAATAATTAAAACAGCATATATGTTAAAAATGTAATATACTTAATATTCATATTTATCAATTTAAGTACTGCTGCAGGAAAGAAGACAGAGAAGGAAGAGGGAGGAAGAAAAAGGAAGAAAGGAAGGAAGGAAGGAATATTAAGATGTTTATTTCCAAGTGACACAGAGACATATAGAGAGATGATTAGGTACTCAGATTCGAATCATTCTTCACACCAGTCTTAGGCAGAGAATAAACCTATTTAATTTTAAACTTGAAACATATGAAAACTAAGTACTAATCTAAACTTTGTGAAAAAAAACCCTCAGGATTTTTTTAAAATTCATTTTTATTGTTAGACTTATTGGGGTGACATCTGTTAGCAAGGATTACATAGGTTTCAGGCATACAGTTCTACAGTGCATTGTCAACTTGATGTATAATAAGTTCACCACCTAATGTGACTTTTCTTTCCATCACCTTATATTTAGCTTTCCCCCCTTTAAGTATTGGATCAAGTGCTATTTTTTTTATTTTCTTCCAGCTCAAAAATACTTTATTTCTCTGTAATATAGTGTATGTTTTTAAAACTTTTAAAAAATAAGTATTTCTGATGAATATGAATAAAATCAAAACATGTGGATAGATTATGAATATGAATAACATTTAAAAATTAAGTAAAATTTTTGCTACTCTTATGTTCATGATAAAAAGATGTCACTTCTTCCCAATTTGGTCTACAGATTCAATATTGTCAATATGTCAGTTCTTCCCAATTTGGACTATAGATTCAATGCAATTGAAATAAAATCTTAGCAAATTATTTCATAGATATTGGCAAACTGATTCTAATGGTTATATGAAAAGGCAGAAGTCCCAAAATAGCTAACATAATTATGAAATAGAAGAACAAAGTTGAGAACCTGACACTACCCAACTTTAAGATTTGTTATATAGCTACAGTAATTAAGATAGTGTGATATTGATAAAAGAATAAGCAAATAAATCAATGGAATGAAAGCGAAAGCACAGAAATATACCTGTATTAGTATCTATACCTATATCTATATTTGTATCTATATCTATATCTATTTCTACCTGTATCTATGTATAGTTGATGATCTTTGACAAAGGAACAAAGGCAATACAATGCAGAAAAGATAATCTTTCAACAAATGGTGCTGAAACAACTAAACATCCACATGCAAAAATAAAAAGAAATGTAGACATAGACATTACACCTTTCATAAAAATTAACTCAAAAACACAACTGACTTTATAATAATTTTTGTAATACAAAAACAAATGAATGATCCATGAAAGAAATAATTGAAAAGACAGATTAATAAAAATGAAAAACTTGTGCTCTGTGAAAGACCATGTCAAGAGAGTGAGAAAATAAGGCCCAGTTTGGGAGTATTTCCAAAAGTCATATTTGAAATTTACAAAGTCTTAAAATTCAACAATAAATAAACAACCAACCTGATTAAAAAACAAACAAACATAAAAATGGCCAAAGACCTGACTTAATACCTCACCAAAAAGGTATACAGATGACAGATAAGCATATGAAAAGATCCCTGACATTAAATGTCATCAAGGAAATCAAAATTAAAACAATGAGATACCACTGCCCACCTATTAGAATGGCCAAAATCTGAACCACCACCACCAACAAACTGTTGAGGATATGGAGCAAGATGAACTCTCATTTATTGTGACTTGGAATGCAAAATGGTATAACCACTTTGGAAGACATTTTGGCAGTTCCTTACAAAACTTAACATAATCCTACCACATAATCCAGAAATCATGTTCTTGGTGTTTACCCAAGGAGCTGAAATATATATCCATACAAAACCTGCACACAGATGTTTATTGCAGCTTTACTCATAATTGCCAAAACTTGAAAGCAACGAAGATGTTTTTCAGGAGGTGAGTGTTTGAAAAAAACAACAAAAACAAACAAACAAACAAACCCCAATTGTGGTACATTCAAATAATAGAATATTTCTCAATGTTAAAGAGCAGTGAGATGTTTCAAACTATGAAAAAACATAGGGGGGTTTTAAAGGCACATTACTAAGTAAAAGAAGGCATCTGAAAAGGCTGCATACTATGTGATTCTAACTATAAGACATTCTAGAAAATGCAAAACTATGGAGGCAATGAAAAGATCAGTGATTGTCAGAGGTTGGGTAGAGGGAGGGAAAGTAGCTGGAGAATAAGGAATTTTCGGGTTAGTGAATATACTCTATATGATACCATGATGATGGCTACATTTGTCCAAACCCATAGAAATTTCATCACCAGGATTTAATCCTAATGTAAACTGCAGATTTAGGGTGATTTTGACTTGTACCATTCTGGTGAGATATGTTGATAATGGGGGAGGTTATGAATGTGTGGTGGCAGGGAATACACAGGATATCTCTGTAATTTCCTCTCAATTTTGCTGTGAGCCTTAAATTGTGCTAAAAATACAATCAATTAAGGGAAAACGTATTCATTGATTTCTTCATATTTTTTATTACACTCTTCTATTAGTTGTTCTTAATTTTACTTTTTCTTACAATTACTTGGAAGATTTGTTCAATTTGTCATGCCCTTACACACTAGTAAATCTGAATTGTCATTAAAAATTTATCTTAATTAAGCACCTTGGGTTATTTTGATATTGGGTCAAACTTCGAAAGCTACACAGCTATATAGAAAATGAAAATAAGTAGAAAATAAAAAGTGTAAACTTCAGACTGCCTACTCTAGTCTTTTCGTTTGCTTTAATAAAAATCATAGAAAACTGTTTTTCAGATTCTTTTTAACAGTTTCACCACCTAAACTCTGCCCAGCTGTAATATCTGATTTTATATTTCTCTTGCCCAATATGGCATCCTTTCAATTATTAATTTAGGTAATAAGTTATTTTTTCCTAAATAACATCTTTCTTTATTTTCTAAAGTTAATGCATAGTAGAATATAAGTGAAATTCAAATAATTTGGTTTACCTTTTTAGACTTGTATAGAAAGAAGATTAAACTAAAATCAATTACAAGTATGAGTTTTAAAAATACTTGTGAAATTCCATTATTTTTTTTACTTTTTTTAACCACTGATAATTCAGTGTTGATTTTTCACGTTTTGGCTGATGCCTATTTTAATTTGTCATTTGCAATATTACTGAAACCCCTCAGATTGTCCCAGGAACATATAGCTGAGTAGCTAGAAAATTAAAAAAGCCACACAGTGAAATTATATTTATAAGCATGGCAAGAGAATTATTATGGAGCCATTCCACAGTGACTTTTAGTCATACTGATGAGCTATATAACCTGTCTACAAAGTAGTAGAGGCTATAGCTTATTGGTTTGAAGCAAAGTTATGTTGTTATTTCTACTCATTTTCAATTTAGAGTTCTTATTAGAGCTACTTGATCTTTGGATGACAGCAAAGCTAACTAAATAAATTCTCATATCTCTCAAATGAAATTAATTCTTTAATTTTCTTACCAAATTTTTATTTGGTATAAGGACTTAAGCAAGGTTATAGGTACAATCCAGTGAAAATCATCATATCCTAGAAACTTACTTGGCAAGAAAGGTCATTAGGATTCTCAATTTTGAACAGATAGACTAATTTTTAAATATTTTTATTGTATTAAATATTTTTACAGTAACTTATTTTATTTACTATAAGTAATTATCTAATGATATGGAATGAATTTGGTATAGCCAAATACTGGACAACTACATCTTTGATTATTTGAGAATTATCAGTGGCAATATGTTTCACAATAGCTCTTCCAAAAATACTTAAACCATACAATCACAGACATCGTGTAGGAAGAACTTGTTTTTAGTTTGCTAGACATCTTTTAAAATATGTATAACCAGAACACTGTTTATTACTAGAAAATCATATATATGAATATGCATGTTTTAAAACTATAGTAATTTGTTACTGTTTAATTATTTAAAAAAGAGGTCATTAGACTGAGGTGACTTTAATCCCCTAGTAGCTTCTCAAGCAAACCAAAACCTAAGCCTGAAGTGCTTCAAGGCTAAGAAATCAAAACCTAAGGACAACCTATCATAAACCACTAATCAGGCTTTCTTAAATAAGGCAATAACTTAAGCTATCACCAATGAAATAATTCCCTTGCTTTTCTTCTGCCTCATGTCTCTAGAAGTCTCTCCCTAGCTTCTGTCAGTGGAGTGTTCTAGCCACTTCTAGTTTGGCTCTGGCTGACTTAAATTAATTTTTTTCCAATAAAGTCTTAAAATTGTTAATATTCCTCAGTTTATCTTTTAACACTTAATGTATTGTCTCATTCACAGGTCAGCTGTCAAAATTGTCTCGGGACAATGGGCAATAGATTAACCAATAAATGACAATGTTCTATCCACTTGAATTTTGTAAAGAAACGTTAAATACTTCTATAAAGTCATAACCACTTGCTTCATAGTTAAAATAATCAATTAGAGGATTTTAAGGTTGAATTTCTAAAGTCAGAAACCACATATACAAACATGCAATAAAACCTGATATGCATAAATGTATAAAAAATGTATAAAACACATCAATTTCAAGAATTTATTCCAGAATCAGGTACATTCACATTGCAATTATTCTCTTTAACTTGGAATTGGGTGATGGGAAGAAGAAAAGGAAATTGGAGAAATGCCAAGTCAAAACTTCCATGAGAAAGAAAGAATAGTTGAAAGAGCATTTTTTTTACAAGTGTCTTTAAGACCTTAAAATGTCATTTCTCTTCCAGAAATCTCAAGACTTTTAAAAAGTAAAACATGGTAAATCTAAAATGAAACAGATGATGGTATTTCCCTTCGCTAACACTCACCTGTTTTTTTCCTGGAAAATTCCAATGTGATTCTAAATGGCAATTTGCACTGTCATTTTAAAAGCATGTCTCAGATAGTTGGTAGTCATTTTATGGGAGGAGATACTGAGGCAATGAAGTTAAGCTGCATTCTCCTTGTTAGATAAGAAAGTAGATGTTAAGTCAACCTCAGAAACCAGATACCCACACTCCTGGGCCTTAATTCTTAAGTCACACTCCCATTTAAAATGCCCACTGAGGCTTTTATCATGGCCAAAAAAAAAAAAAAAAAGTAATTGGATCCATGACTGCAGAGCTTCGGAGGGCGCTATCAGCATTACACATTATCTTTCATCTTGAAATCGCACAAAGCTTTATTAAACTGTTCTAAAAGGAAGTGTTATTGTTCCCATGGACCTCTCTCTCCCCAAAAGATAGCTCAAGTGAATTTATCAGGTGGCTAAATGGGAGTACTAAAGAGGTTAAATTTAATTCAGGGGGAAATACTTCCCTTATGAACAGAAGAGCTTTGTAATGTTGGTGTTAAAATGGTCTCCTTGTCAAAAACCTTCATGTCCTATGAGGTCCTCCAAACAAATTTAAGGAAGGAAAGGGGATCAGTCACAGAAACTGCTGGGGACATTTGAGAACCAAAAAGGAAATTTTTTTCAATGGCATTTTCTAATTAGCAAAGGTTAAAATGTCTCAGGTTGATCAACAATTAAATTATGTTAATCAGAACTCTATTTATATGAAAAAGCAAAGAACTGATTTAAAAATAATCTGGGTAATTTAGGTTGAAAATTTTTACTTCATGAACCATTAAAGACACTTTGAAATCCAAGTATTTCTCACTAAAAAAGGTTAAATATGTAAGTACTGTATGTTATGTTTAAGGCAGAAAATAGAGTGTCAGTTTTGGTTTTTTTTTTTTTAGAATATTGACTTACAGAATTTGGGTAGAAAAATGGTACAATGACTTTATTTTTTCACATTAATTTCTTATTTGTATTTGCTAGAAGTCTGCACTAAACTTTTAGAAATACACATGTTTATAAGTACACGTTTATTAAATCAACTCTAAGTAACAATGATTAGAGGTTCTCATTTTTATGCCAATTTACTAAAATGTTACCTCAATAATTCTCCCCATTGGTGAAATCTATTATTAATTTTTAGGCCCTTTCAGGGACATTTATACTAACCAGTTAGAGAAACCAACAAGAAAAAAAAAGTTCTTATCTGAAACTTGAACTTATCAAAACATAGTTGTCTAGAAGTTAGCCTGGGAATATCTAGCCACTGGAATTTCTCACTTATTTTTTTTCCCTCTCTCAACTTTAAGTACTAAAAGGATAAAGACATTTCCAAATGTCTACATTCTGAATTTTTAAGTAGGCCACATTTAGAACTATGTGAGAATAAAATAATTAGCTTGCCAAATGATTCTAATGCTACCTGTTATTTCAATATTCATGATTTTCATGTATTTAACTTGTTCACAGAAAGTGAAAATGCCTTCATCTCATACCAAAATATCCATTTGTCCACAAAACACAGGTATTTATATATTTATCTATCTATTTATTTATTCATTTATTTTTTTAGTTACATATAAGTTACCAAAAAAGTAAGTGAGTTAAACAGGCCTAATTCTCCTTTTCAGTGATTTATGATGTGGGTGCAATAATGGAAGTGGGTGTAAAAATGAAACCTTCCTTTACTTCATTGTAAATCCGGCAATGGCCATAGACAAACTCTGAACTCTTTGACCAGCTACAGGTCCAATTACTCCCAATTTCCTGACTTTCACTCATTTTTTTCAATTATATTATCTGGTGGGCCCAAAGACATTTGAGTCTTCACACCATCTCAGTCATGATTGTCTCAGGATCTCCAGGTGCCTATTGACTGTTGCCCCAATGCCCTGCCTCCCTCCACAGGTCTGACATTCCAGAACTACCAAGGGCTCATGTTAGCACTCTGAACATTTCAATGTCCCCCTACAGCTTGTGATGTTCACTACAAATTCTTCCAAAAAACCATTGGAAACATTCACATAAAATTTGTTTGTACTCACAAGTTAGCTTGAAGAACTAAGCCACCTTCCTTACTTTCTGCTGTCCATCCTCTTTAATTGTCCTTCTAACCCTGGGCCTTGATTCTACTCAGTCAGAGCCATTTTCTATAAATCAGACCTTTATGTCAGAGACTCAAACCTTTATCTGACAGAACTTAAAATCACTCCTCTTAATCCTGAGATCTGGAGGGTTGGTCTTACGTCCTTTTACCCTTGTAAAGTTATTTTGCCCTATGAAACCCAAGATATTGCAGTTTTGGTGCAGTCCATAGGATATAATTTATATTCATTTTCTATATTATATTTTATCGCAGTTTAGATGGATTAGTAATTACTTCTGGGTTACATGCTTACAATATTTTAACTGTAAATAGAATTCTATTCAAGTAGATATAAAAAATTAAAATAAAATCATTCCCACAAAAATGAACTAATGTAAATATAAAAATCATGCACTAAGACACTTTTAAATTTTACTCATGACACATGTTAATAGAGAATAGATTGTTCTAAAATGATTAAGTAATAAAAATTTTAAAATTAATTCAGTATGATACGAAAACATAATTTTAGCGATAGATACCTGGCAATATCAGAGTGATTTCTTTTTTCCCTTCTTTACATTTTACATACAATATTATTGCCGTTTCAGGTGAAGACCACAGTGGTGAGTCATTTTTATACAATTTATTAAATCCTCATTCTGTTACATCTGGCCCCCCTCTAACAACGTACATGAATATTAATATTACAATATTGTTGACTATATGCCCTATGCTGTACTTTACGTACCTGTGACTATGAATTTGTACTTTTTAATTTCTTCCCCTTTTTTACCCTAACCTATCACACCTTCTTCCCATCACCTCAACACATCTAGCACACGTCTGATACCACACAAAGTTACTGCAACCTTATTGACTATATTACCATGTTATACTCTTTATCTCCTTTATTATTGCCTTGTAACAATCAAACTAAACATCTCAATCCCTTTCACTCATTTTACCCACTTTCCCACCCCTTCTCCCATATTAAAGTCCCTCTAACATTTTTTTTGTAGTACTGGTTTGGTGGTAATGTATTTCTTTAGCTTTTCCTTATCTGAGAAGCTCTTTATCCATCCTTCAATTTTGAATGCTAGCCTTGTTGCATACATTATACTTGGTTGTAGATCCTCAGTTTTCATCATGTTGAATGTTTTCTTCCATTATCTTCTGACTTGCAAACTTTGTGATGAGAAATCTGCTGAGAGTCAAATGTGTGTCCCCTTATAAGTTACTACTTGCATTTGTCTTGCTGCTTTTATAATTTTCTCTTTTTCTTTAACTTTTGGCATTTTAATTATGATGTGTCTCAGTGTGTCAGAGTGATTTCCTTTTTTTTTTTTTCTATCAAGCAGTGATCAGACAGACATAGTCCTAGGGAGAGCCCAGGGCTTAATTTATTAAATAGGCACATGGATTTTAAAGTAATAGAAGACAATAAAATCATTTTCAAAATTAATAATTCTTTTCCTTAAACATTAATTTCTTTGCTTGTCAATTTTCATTAAACATCAATTTATCTGGCTACATTTCAGTTTTGTTCAAAACCAAAATAGAATCCATCATTCAAAATAGTTTTCAGAATATCTCTACTGTCAGGATTATTTATAATAACAGTCTGGATGGTAGTTATTACTGCTGAACATACTTGGTTTCCTGATAATTTCTGACTAACAAGTTAGGCAATGATAAGAAGCCTAAATCACCAATGAGAAACTGAACTTTAAGTCCAGCTATCTTACAAGGTCTGACAATTAAGTTTGTAAACTCATCCTAGAAAAAGTGCTAAATATTTTATTGCTGAATATCACTGTGGTCACCTGCAAAGTATTCCCCTTGGGAAACTATACACTGACACCAGCGCCTAGTCCGCCCTTTGAAACAATTTTGGAACTTTTTTTTCTGAAATGGCCATCAGAGCTGTCATTGTATTATCCTTAATGTCCTGAATATTACCAGCATATTTTCTTTCAATACTTCCTTTATCTTCAGGTAAAGAAAAAAGTCATTGGGAGCCAGTTCAGGAGAGTAGGGAGGGTGTTCCAATACAGTTATTTGTGTGCTGGCTAAAAAGTCCCTCACAGACAGTGCCCTGTGAGCTGCTGCATTGTCATGATGAAAGAGCTATAGATTGTTGGCAAAAAGTTCTGGTCATTTTTGTCTAACTTTTTCACACAGCCTTTCCCACACTTCCAAATAGTAAACTTGGTCAACTGTTTGTTCAGTTGGTATAAATTCATAATGAACAATCCCCTCTGATATCAAGAAAGGTTAGCAATAGTGTTTTGACTCTTGATTTGGGCTGACAAATTTTTCGGTCATTGAGAATTGCCTGACTTCCATTGTACACTTTGAAGCTTTATTTCAGGGTCATATTGGTATACCGATGTTTCATCACCAGTGATAACACAGCCCCAAACATCATCTTGTCTCAAAAGGTCTTGGCAAACTTTGACTCTCCTTTGCTTTTGTTCATCAATGAGTTCCTTTGGGACTATTTTTGCAAGCAGGTCTCTAACTCCAAGATTTTCAGTTAATATTTTTCCTGTTTCTCTATTGATGTTTACTTGGTCTGCTATGCTTCTCACAGTCAGCCAATTATTTTCATTCAAGAAACTTTTGCACTGTTTTGCTTAGTTGTGATCATTACTGGCCACCATGACCTCTCTTCATCAGTGACACTTTTTCTCCCCTCACAAAAACATTTAATCCATTTGTACACTGCTGTTTTCTTCATGGCATTATCCTCATATAATTGGACTAACATGTCCCTGATTTCACTTTCACTCTTGCCAAGTTCAACAAGAAATTTAATGTTTGTTTGTTGCTCTAATTCAAGCTCCGACATTCTCGTGATGCCATATAGAAACATGCAACGACAGTAATGAATGCCACCCAACAAGACACCGCCACACCTCGACACGAACACAGCTGTGGGACACAGATACACTAAGGTTTATGACCTCACCAAGTAGTTTGTACAAATTTGCCAATGTAAGAGCATGGTGGCAAGTTCGTGAACTTAATTGTCAGACCATGTAGCTAGAAACGTGTAAAAATGCAGTTGTGTCTCTATTTTAAAGAATTGTAATTTTTTACCAAAATGTACCTTATATGAATGCTTTTCTTCAGATTCAGCACAAGTAACAATATCTTACCTTACAGCTAACTTGCAGTATTATATTAATTAGAGGTGTGCATCGTAGTTATTCAACATTTATATACCTAACGAAGTGATCACCATGATAAGTTCAGCAGGTATCTGATACTTTTAAGTATAGAATTTCTACACAGTTTTACCTTTGTGTAGTTTTGTCCTCTGTACAGAGGCTTTATCTCATAAATATTGCATAATCAATTGTCATAGATGAGTATCATATCTTGTGTTACTACTATGACTGAACAAATCAAATATGTATTCATCTGGATTCTGCCTTTACAAACATGGACAAAGATGTCTTTCTCAAGTGCAGATATGAAATACCAGAAAGAAAGGTCACTCTTCCTCTGCACAAGAAGAGACTGATTACATTTTGGGAGGAAAAAAAAAGGAAAATTGACCCTCTAGTTGCCTATATCCAAAGCCTAGGCTTTCTCTTCTCCTTCCACATAGGGAAGCATGAAAGATACATGTGTATTTGGGGTGGGGGTGGGGGCAGAGGGTGATTCCCTGGCTGGGAATCGAACCCAGGCAGCAGGATTGAGAACGGTGAAGCCTAGCCACTACACCACGAGGGAACCCAACATCCCAGAGCATGAAAGATATTTTAAACTGATTGATTTTCTTGCCTCCTGCCTGAGCCACTCAACTCAACTGTATCCTTATAAAAATGCATGGCACATGCCCTTCTTACTGAACCATGAGACAACGTGCTCCATGAGAGTAGAATTTTGCTTTGCTACTTCATTATCCCAATAGCAAAGAATCATTGCCTGGCATGTAGAAGATGTTTAACAAATATTTATTTACTGAAAGAATGATTAATCTCCAATTTTTAGTCAAACTTTATCCACCATTGTCTCCTTATCTGTTACTTGTCCAAAAGATTGCCTATATTATCAATGTATTCATTCATCTCCACGTGTTCATCTAATATGATAGATCACCATTTGAAACAATATTCTTTTGGGGAAATGCTCCTTCTTAGTATTAAACTCTTTTGGGACTTTATTCCACATGGACTAATAGTAGATAATAATATGACCACTGTCTTCCTCCTGTTTTCTTCAAAAATAGGAATGATCATGGGCACAATTCATTCAAGATACAGTAAGTGTCAGAACTGTAAAAATATAAATAAATTAAAGTACTTCATTTAATACTCCTAAGAAACCTATGAAGTACGTTCCATTATTGTCCTGATTTAGAGAAGAACACATGAGGGTTTAGTTTGGTTCTATTACTAGCTCACTGTGCTGCCATAAGTGGGAGAGTTAGGATTTGTATCCGAATCCTCATAATTCAGAGACGCAGGTCTAAACCACTGCACATTTCTACTTTCCCACACTAAGGCACTATATCAAATATTTTCTACTCATTAAAACTGTGACCCCCTCTACCTAACTCCTCACGTCTCAGCAGATGCCTGTTCCTTCTTGATCACAGAGAAAATAGAAGCCATGGAAAATAGACTTCTTTAATATCCCCAGTTAGTACCCAGCACTCAGACCTATCTGCTTCTCTCTCTCTCATGAGGAAAATGCACCCCTCTACCAGACCTCTGCGTCCCAACATTTTTTGTGGTAGTGGAAACAAAATGTTGATTAAAATTTATTCTCTCGTTTGGATTGGATCATTAATATTTAATATGCTTTAACATCTTATTAACAAGAATACTTTTCCCTTAAGCTGACAACTCTGTCTCTCTTTCTGTCTCCTTCCTTTAAAGAACAAATCTCTAAAACGTCTATATGTGTTATTTCCATTTTATCATTTCTCAATCAATTTATTTTCATCTTTCTTATGCCCTAATCATGCAATTAAGTTATTTTTCTTTAATGTATTCTTAGCATCCAATGGTCAACGTTAAGCTCTCATTTTTCTTGAGTTTTAAACAGCATTACAAAAAGCTTCTTGGTCCTTAACCTTGTCTTCCATTGTAACTCACACTTGTGTGTTATCACTGCTCTTTTTCTTAATCTTTCCCCAGCACCTCCACTTTTACTTCGATACAATTAAAGCATAATATGGCATTGCGATATTGTGGACAGAAAATTTTACTAGTTTTTTTTGCAGTATGATAAAGTATATTTCTGTACATACTAGAAATATATAATTTGACAAGTTTTGATACTTGACTATAACCTAAAAACATTACCGCAATCTAGATAGTTGACATATTTATTATCCCTACATTCCTTTCCTCACATTCCTTTCAATCTCCCTTTTTCTTCCCCATTCCTTCCCCTTTCCACTCCTCCAGTTCTCAGACAAGTAGTGTTTTTTCCATCATTACATGAGTTTGCATGAACTGGAGAATTGTATTTGCAGAACGGTATAGTATTGCTCTATTCTGTTTGAGTTCTTCTCAGTGTAATTTTTTTATCCTCCTCCACATTGAGTAGTGTTTCATTCTATCATCATTTCTTTACTAATTCACTTGATCATGGCCATTAAGGTTTGTTTGGTTTTATCTATTTTAACTAAAGCTGCCATGAACATTTGTATACAAGTCTTTTAATGGGCATATGTTTTATTTACCTCAGGTAAATATCCAGATCATGAGCCTAGATTGTGTGGAAAGTATATGCTTAGCTTCTAAAGAAAACTCCAAACTTCATTTTTTAACTGATGAAACTTTTTCCATTCTTGCTATCAGAGTGCTCCACAATCTCACCGATATTTTGTATGGTCAATATTTTTAATTTTAAACTGATTAATAGGTATGCAGTGCTATCATTGTGCTTTGGTTTGAATTTTTCTAACAATTGATGATATTGAGTATCTTTTCAGTGCATAGTGTCCATCCCCAAGTCTTTGGTGAATTGTCTGTTAAAACCTTTCCCTTTTTTATTGGATTGGTTGTTTTATAATTATTGAATTTTGAGATTTTTAAAAATACATTTTAGATACAAATCCTAAATTAGATATATCCTTTGTACATATTTTCTTGGAGGCTATGGTTTGTATTTTAACTTTCTTAACAAAGACTTTTGATTTTTTTTTTTTTTTTTTTTTTTTTTTTTTTTTTTTTTTTTTTTTTTTTTTTTTTTTTGTTATGTGGGTAGCTCCCTGACTGGGAATCGAACCCAGGCCGCAGTGCTGACAGCCCCAGCGATGAAGCCTTAAACCACTACACCATCAGGGAAGTCACAGGTTTTATTTTGTTTTTAAATTTTGATGAAGTTCAATTTCTCAACCTATTTTTGTGTGGAGCATGCTGTTGCATCTTACAAATGTTTACTTAACCCAAATTCATAGCGATAGTCATCTCCCATCATTTTTTTTATAAAAGGTGTATAGTTTATTGTTTTACATTTAGGACTGATTCACCTTGAGTGAATTTTTGTGTATGGTGATAGATATGGATCAAAATCCAATTATTTTGCAGTGACTACCCAATTGTTCTAGAACCATTTGTTGAAAGGATGACTTTAACCACCAAATTCCCTTTACTCAGTCTAAAATCAACTTTACATTTATGTATGTGTCTATTTTTGGACTTTGTTTCATTCAGTTGATCTATTTATCTTAATGTCAATATCTGTCTTAAAATTATATTTATTCCAAGATTTTTAAAAATTATTACCATGATAAATTCTTTGTATTTTCATAGAAATTTTAAATTCAGCTTCTTATTTTCTATCTAGAGCTTTAAAAGATTATGTTGAACTTTTATATATCAATTTGGGAGAAATTGACATCTTAAAAACATTAAGTTTTCTGACCCTTGAAGAATGTTTATCTCTGCATTTTTTAGATTATTTTTAGTATTTTTCTGCAATGTCTATAATGTTTAACTGTATAAGCCTTTTACATAGTTTTTCAGATTTATCTTTAAGTATTTCATATCTTATGCTATTATAAATAGCATTCTGTTAAGATTTCAGGCTGTTCATTCCTATTGTCTATAATATAATTGATTTTTGTATATTAAGTTTATATTGGCAACATTGCTAAAATTACACATTAATTGTAATAACTTTATATAAATTCCATTAAGTTGTTTATGTAGATGATTTTAGTGTCTGTAGATAAAAAAAAACAAAAACCTTTTTACTTATTTTTCTTCAACCATAAGGGCTTTTATTTCTTTTTCTTGCTTTACTGCTATGGCTGGAATCTTCAGTACCATATCAAACAGAAAATGTGAGAGTATTCATCTTTTTTTGTTTCTGATCTTAGGTAAGCAAATGTAACACTCAATTGTTTGTTTTTGTTTTCTTTATTGTCAGAGATTACTGTCTTTGTTTGCCTGATATGCCATATCTTGCAAATCATTGTTTCAAATGTTGTCAGATTTTTGTTTGTTATTACATATGCCAAGGTGAATTTAGTCCACATTTGTATATCTTGACCAAAAATGTTAGTCTCTTTTGGCCTTTTAAATGCTTAATGTTGATATTAGGTTTGTTTGTTTGTTGTTTTCTTCTAATTCCAAAGCTCTGTCATTTCTATACAAATGATTTTCACATTTATATCTTTAGCCTAGATCTTTCAGTTAAATTCCAAAGGCATTTTTTTAGTCACCAAGTCTTCATACGTTTCCATAAGAAAATTTCATATATGGGTCAAAAGTGGCATGTCAAATACGAACCTATGTTCACCCCACTACTTTTTGATCTATTAAATTTCCTGTCTCAACAAATGGCATCATCATCTATTACTCATGTCAAGGACTTGGAAATCAACCGTAACTCTACCCCATCCCTCAAATCCTACTCAATCACCAAGTCCTGTTGAGTCTACCACCATAAATACAGTTTAAAATCTTTTCATGGTTCCTTTCAACTACCCATCATCCCATTTCCTTTCAAAGTCCTCTGTTATGGGTTAAATTATGTTTTTTGAAAAATATGTAAAAATTTTAAACCCTGATACCTGTGAATGTGACCTCATTTGGCATATGTACCTTTGCAGATGTAACTAGTTAAGGTGAGGTCATTAGGGTGGGCCCAAATCCAATATAACTGTTGTTCTTATATGAAAAGGGGGAGAGACACAGAGGCAGACACACAGAGGGAAGATAATGTGAACATACACAATAAAATACTAAGTGCTGATGGAGGCAGAGACAGGAATGATGATGTATCTACAAGCCAAAGAACGCCAAGAATTGGTAGCAAGCCTAGAAATGACGAGAAAGGCATGAAGTTTCTTCTGTAGAGACTACAGAGAGAGGATTGCCCTGCCAACACCTTGTTTTCAGACTTTGTCTTCTAAACAATAGTATTTTGTTTTAAGCCCTGCAGTTCGTGGTATCTTATTATGGCAGAACTTGTAATCAAACTCTCTATCACCTCATTTCGACAAGGACCTCTTAAACAATCTCCTTACATGTCATCTAGCATTATCCTTAGCCTCTTTATATGCTACTCTCTATGAACAAATCAAAATGGGCTTTTAAAAAAGCAAATTTGATTATGACATTGCTCTTCTTAAAACTTTCAGTGGCTGGTTGCTTATTATTTAAAGCATGCAATCAGAGATTTTTAATGTGTTTTAAATACATTGCAATAGTCATCACTCCAGCCTTATTCTTCAAATGCTCTCTTACCTATTTTGAGTTTTTTTTCTCTTCTTCAAGCTAGTAATGTTGTTCTTGCTTCTGAGTTTTCACACGTGCCATTCTTTCTGCTTAGAATATTACTTTCTCCCAAGCCTCACTTGCTTCACTTGTTTAATTTATATATACATAGATAACATCTCTTAAAATGTGTATACACTTTTTGGCACCCCCAGTATGTATGTATGTATATATGTATGTATGTATGTATGTGTGTGTGTATCTATATATATATATATATATATATATATAGATACACACACACACACACACACACACACACATATACACACACCATTTTAAGAGATGTTATCTATGTATTACATTTGAAGTTGATAGCATTGTGTAGTATAACATTTGCTCAAAAGACAGCATTAATCAATGAATGCTAGTGTCACCATGCCATAGGCAGGGCAGTCAAAATTATGGTGAAAGCAAGCTTATCATTCCAAATGCTCAAGAACATTTTGAAGTGGTATTTAATTCCAGAATGTTGTTTGAATTTTCTCCACATCCTCCTGACTTAACACTCCTGAACTTCTACTTATGAAGACCTTAAAAGACATAGTGTGCTGTAGAAAACAGGCTGCACTGGAAGTATGTCAAAAAGAAATTGAAACAGCATGTGCAGCAATACAAGTGGACACTGGTCAACTTTGTTTGAGCAGTAGTTCACTGTAGTCAGAAGTGTCTGTACACTGATGGTAACCACTTTGAGTACCTTTTGTAATTGCAGAAGTCAAACATAACTTGAATTTATCTTTTCTTATGGATATATATTGAGTATTACAATTTTAATAGTTTTTTGCTTTCTTAAAATATGTATACATGTTTTTGGCTCATTCCATAGGTCTAACAATTAAGTCCATGAACTTGCCACCATGTGTTTATGTTGGCAGCACTGTACAAACAACTTGGTTAAGGTTTCATAACCTTTGGTATATCTGTGTTTCAAAATTGTGTTCCTGTCAATGTGTGGCAGTGTCTTCCTGAGTGGCACTCATTATCATTGTGTGTGTTTTGGTGCCATTGTGAGAATGTCAGAGCCTGCATTAGAGAAACAAACAAATATTAAATTTCTTATTAAACTTGGCAAGAGTGGAAGTGAAATCAAGAACATGTTAGTCCTAGTTTATAGGGCTAATACCCTGAAGAAAGTGGCAGTGCACACATGGATTAAACGTTTTTCCTGAGGGGAGAGAAAGCTTCACAGATGAAGAGAGGTCAGGGAGGCCAGTAATGAGCACAACCGAGAAAACATTGCAAAAATTTATCAAATTGTGTGTCATAATCATCAGCTGACTGTGAGAAGTATAGCAGACCATGTAAACATTGACAAAGAAACAGGAAAATCTGAATTGAAAATCTTGGCATGAGAAAGGTGTGTGCAGAAATGGTTCCAAAGGAGCTCACCCATGAGCAAAAGCAAAGAATCAAAGTTTGCCAAGATCTTTTGGAGAGCCAAGATGGTATTTTAGGTCGTGTTATCACTGGTGATGAAACATGGGTGTACCAATACGATCCTGAAATAAAGTATCACATTGCACTATGAAAGTCAGCCAATTCTCCACAACCAAAAAATTCTTTCAATCCAATCAAGAGTCAAAACAATGTTGCTAAACTTTTTTGGTGTCAGAGAGATTGGTTGTTATGAACTTGTATCAACTGGATTAATAGTCAACCAAGTTTATTATTTGGAAGTGCTGAGAAGGCTGAGTAACTATGCTAGACAAAAATGACCTGAACTTTTCGCCAACAACTCATGCTCTTGCTTCACGACAATGCACCAGCTCACATGATACTGTCTGTGGGGGAGGTTTTAGCGAGTATAGAAGTAACTATACTGGAACACCCTCTGTACTCACTTGGTCTAACCCCCCAAAATTTATTTCTTTACCCAAAGATAAAAGAAATAATGAAAAGAAGACATTGTGATGACATTCAGGACATGAAGTGTCATATGACGGCAACTCTAATGGACATTCCAAGAAAGAGTTTCAAAACTGCTTTGAAGGATGGGCTGCATGCTGGCATAGGTGCATCGCTTCTTGAGGGAAGTACTTCAAAGGTGACCGTAGTGATATTCAGCAATGAGGTATGTAGCACTTTAATGAGATGAGTTCATAAGCGTAATTGCCATATCCCGTGTGTGTGTGTGTGTGTGTGGGTGTGTGTTTATTGTATTTCAGAGATCTACTGAGATGCTGCTTCCTCAGAGAAACCTGTCCAATGTAACTAAAAAGAAAATTGTGTATTTTTTTCACTCTCTTTCTCCATTGACCTGTATAGTGACATATGTTCAACATACAATGTGTTCATTTATATAATTTGGGTAATGAAAAAGATGTAGCATAAAGTATCTTTTGGAGGAACTATCCGTGTATTACTGCTATCTGCTTCAATGACCAGTATCGACTATTTACACACACCTTCTCTTCCCTCACTCTTTCTTCTCTCCACTACAACACTGCATTTCCAATCTATTACAAGAGTAAAATTAATCACTTAAGCCCAAGACCTGTAACCCCTCAGAGTACTGGGTGAAGAGCATTAGGAAATTGGGGTAAAAGGAGAATGGAGAGAGGAATACGAAAGCAGAAAAACCTTGAAAGACAATGGAGTATATGGAAAACACAATTTTGCCAGCTGACTTTGAAAATGCTCTTCATCTTACATTTATTCAATTATTCGTCAGTCATTTTCTACACTTAACAAATCAATAAATGGACTGGCTACTTTTATGTGTATTTATATGAATATTCCTCCTTGGTATCTCTTCTTCCCCTGGGGATTTTGCTATTGTTCTTCTTTATTAAGATCATCACGGTTTTGGTTTTTGTTTTCTAACCTGATGTAATTTATATAATAATTTTCTCATAGAGCCAGGAGATAATGTGATTTCTTCTACGTTTCTGTAAGAAAAAAATTTGAGTTCTGTACCCTGTAAGAGAAGTACTGGCAATCGCTTTTAATATCCAGAGTTTGGGAATTTTAAATTTTAGAACTATTTTACTCCCCCTGAAAAATGTGCCTTTTGTTGTTCAAAATATATCTAAATGTGATAAGGCAGAAACTGTGAAACTGTTACAGGAGAAATTAAAAAAAAAACCAGTTTGTAAAGTAATAATCAAATGCTAGAAATAAAGTATATAATCAAAAGTAAATTTGAAGTAAAAACTATAAAACGATTTAGCCAATTTAAAAAATATAGCTGTGTACTATTTCTAAATGAAAGTCTCATGTAAAATATAACAAATTTCAAAATCTGCTTCTGTTTGCTCTAAAAGTGAAATATTTGGAGGAAATAGATCATCAAAAGCTTGTTAAACACAGTTCCCATAATTACCTGGTATCTATTTCAACATATCTGATGGATTGACTATAGTGACCAGTGTCAACAAGCAATATTTAAAAAGCCATTTCTTAGTAATTTAGAATTTTTTTGCCACCCCTGGGGCCATGGTTTGAATCTGGGAAGAACATTAGCTGATCACGCTACTTCGGTCTGACAGCTTCAGATTTTTAACAGGAGAAAAAGGCACAACTAATGGATGTGAATAAGCTTAAAGCAAGGGAACTTACCCATCACTGTAAACAGCTGTATTTTTGGAAGCTAATAGAGGTACTTCTAAAAACATAAAAAGTCAATAGATATTTTTCTAGCAACTAATAATTTCATTCAGGTCTTCTCCATTTGTCGCTTCCCAAACCCCAACCTTCCTATTTTTTGTATTCAGTGTAATACTCTCGTCAGCCTTGATTAACAAGAAAACATTCTTTTTAGGAGTACTGATCTACTTTCTGGAATTGACTAGCACTGCATCTAATTTTATGAACAGGTAACTCAAAAGATGAATGAAGCAAATGAAAGTATAAAAATTATTATAACCCTTTTTCTTTCTTTTCTGATTGTGTGTTAGAGAACATATACAAGCAGTACTATCTGATTGATACATTGGTGGGTAATGACTATATTTTAATTCAGCCTCAAGCACATATATTTTGCATATATATTTTAGAGCTTGAAAACACAATGATCTGTTTTGCTTGATAATTACTTCAATATATCACTACTGTATTTCAACACAGAGTCCTCTGATCCATTCTTTTCCAGAACAAATTTATTTTAGAAGACATTACTAGTATGATAATGATTGAGGAAGAACAACAAACCCTATTTACTCTGGTGGAAAAGTGAAAAAAAAATTAATTTTATTCTCTAAAGATTTAGGATTAGGCTAAATCGTCAGGCCTTAGAGCACTGTGAACAAAATGTCAGCAATATGGAACCCCCAGGGTGACACGCCTGTTTTAAATACCACAATGGTCCTCTCTCACATCGAGAGGCCACTTTTCCACCAAGCATAGCTTGACTGTTTTTGGTAGAATTTAAAGGACATCATAATTAATTTCCTCCTATGCATGATGCACTACATTGTTTACAGGGAATAATGCAACACTCAAGACACAGTCACACTCCAGCGAATAAACTGTTCACCAGGAGAGACAAACACAAATAACACACATTGCATTAAAATGTGACAGGGTCTAGGTATTTCAGGCAGGACTCATAAGACCCTGTGATTAAATACGTACTTGTTGTATTCATGACCTTTTCTATAGAAAAAAAAATCTGAACTGCAGTTTTAAAAAGATCTATTTTATTGTCCAGATAGAGAGAGTAACATTTACATGTAAATGGATAAAGTTTAATAGCATGAGCTCTGAAGTCAACTGCCTGAATTTCAATCTCTGCTCCAACGTTTTCTAACTGTGTGAACTTGGGAAATATATGTTACCTCAATGTTTCTATTTTCTCAACTGAAAAATGTGGTTTAATCACTGATTTTTACTTTTTCAAATTGCTCAGTTTAATCAAGTCTGCTGGGCTTTTCATATTGCATAATATTCTAACAATTATTTTGGAAAACAAAGTTTGAATATCTGTAATTTTTAAAATGCTCTTTTCCCCAAAGACAAGTTAGATAGGTTATTTTATAAAGAAAAATTATAAATACATCAGGGTTTTGTTTTTTAATTTCAAATAAGCTAGACTTGTATGATATAAGCCTTATAGACATTGCAGTTACATATCCACAGTTATCAGGCATTCCTTATGATTCCCACAAACTTTTGTCCTTATCTAGCAGTTCTAGTTAGATTTACCTAAAACAAATTTAACTAGAGTCTAATTGTCATGCATGAGGCTTAAGAAATCAGAATTCCATCTCATAAGTTTGTAGTGATTAATAATTTGCCTTGAATATGAACATATCCTATAAGTGTGAGCAGTCTTATCAATGGAAAGCAAATTCCATACAGAGATCTTATCCATCATTCCTTGAGTATGGAAGTATTTTAATATGTTATCATACAAACATACCAGTCAATGTGCGTGAACATCCAACAGAACATTTCAGCTCAAGTCATGTGTTAACTTCTAAAATCAGTTTGTTGTATTTAACCACAGATTTACCTCCTCAGGATTAGAGTTTAGAATATAGTATGTTTGTGCTATTCCATAGTCATTCTAAGAAGCTACATTCAAATACATAGGTGTGGTAGATAGACTCTATCATGACCCCATAATTCTCATCTTTTTGTATTCACACTTTAATTATAAGCCTCTCCCCCTGAATGTGGGCAGGAGCTGTGACTTGTTTCTAACCAATAGCATATGGGATAGGTGACAGGATGTCACTCCATGATAAGGTCACATCACACAAGACTCCATCTTGGCCAACTAAGGCAATACCTCCTCATAGGTTTGAGGAAGAAAATGACCATGTTAGAAAAATCCTCCTGGCAAAGAATTATGAAAAGCCTTGAGACTGCAGGCAGCATCTGGACCTAATTGGAACCTCCAACCATAGTCAGCAAAAAGATCAGTCATACAACAGCCACAAGGAAATGAATTCTGCCAAAGCTGAAAGAGTTTGGAAGCTAATTTTTCCCTGGTCAAACTTTCAAAAGAGAATACAGTCCAGACTGTACTCAGTGAGACCCTGAGCGTGGTATCCAGCTAAACTGTGCCCAAGACTACCGTCCCACTGATGTAGTAAGCTAATAAATGTGTGTCGTTTTAAGTCATTAAGTTTCAGGGTGATTTGTTTCACAGCAGTGGAAATTAATATAATAGATAATCAAAAATATGTCCTTTTGCTTGATAACAGGCTATCTCTAAATTATCATTGGAAGTTATATGGTCACATACATGCTACTTTGTGAATTATTTTCCATGGTAGAACAAACAATGGAGATGTAAAAGCCCTGAATTGTTAGTAAACTTACATAGAGCAAATTCAAAGAATGATTTATCTCAAACATTAATGAACATCTTCCTTCACCATTGTTAAGAATCTATAGTGGTTACCTGGGGGCAAGAGGGAAGAGGGTAAGAGGAGAAGGAAGGAGAGGGAGAGGAGGGAGGGGGAGGAAGATGTACATAATGGAAACAGAACTGACTCTGGGTGATGAACATATAACGCAATGCATAGACGAGGCACTGTGGAATTGTACACCTGGAACCTATGTAATTCTTGCTAAGCAATGTCACCCCAATAAGTCTAACAATAAAAAATTTTAAAAAGTTTAAAAAAAGAATTTATATTGTGGTACATTGAAATTATATTTTCAATCAATACTGCTGATTGACCCTTTCTTCTTTTTAAAAATTCAAAATATCGTTTTTGGAAAAATGCTAATAATCAAACTGTTACTCTAGAATTTTTATAAACCACTCCGGTAATACATGTTTTCTATGTACTTTCTAAGACCATTAATAAAAAGGGAAAATTACTTCTAATTTACTATTCACTTTCCTCCTAAGGAAGAGTAAATTTGCATCTGTTGAAGTAAACCATGTGAGTAGAAAGAATCCATTTGTTCAGATTCAAAGTTGAGTTATTATTTAGAAAAAAAAAAGAGGATTTTTTGTTTTAGGTAATGGGATTGTATTTGCAAGTGTCTGGTCAGTAAGTGATAAAAAGCCATTTTTATGGATCGTTCTGGCTTGTGGATTCTGTTTGCTTGTTTTAATGCACCACAAGGTTAACAATTGACTTTGTTAATGACATGATTCTTCCACCTGTGTCTGTGACATAACACAGATGACTTGCCCATCTCACTTGAGCAAAGCTATGTCCATGGGGGCTGATTTTTGGTAAATAGGAGTACTTCTCTTAGTAAAAAGAAAACTAGAAAAGAAAAGAAAAAAATGATGTGTCTAACAGGAAGCTTATAAAAAGTTTTCTGCCCTAACTTTGTAGATAATGTACTTGGTCCTCAGACAAAATTCTAGCAACTATGGATTTAACTCCAAGGGTGGTATGCTCTATTGTCTATAATTTTTAACCATAAACCAATTTTATTGCAATATATATGATTTTCACATATGTAAGTTAACATTTATACACACACACACACACACACATATGTATATATGCACTATATATATATTACATATATTTAAAGATTTTACAAATACTGGGTTCTATCCCATTTTAAAACAGTACAGTGTTTCAGGAGTTACAACTATAGGGAGCAAGGATAAAAGAAAAGAACAGCAAAAGCCTATTATGTAAGAAATAATAGTCAGTTTGGGCTGCTAAATTGAGTCTAACTACTAAATTTTTCTAAGCTACAATTTACACATTTATAAAACACACGTAGTAAAATGATTTGTCTATTAATCTGTGAACGAGTTAAAACCTGAAAATATTTTTGCCCAGCCTAGTACATAGAAAGAGCTCAATAAGTGCTCGGAGCTATGGCAGGATTGCTATATGCAATATATTACGAGTTAAGAGGCACTGTGCTTAATAGATTAGATATGCTACTTTGCATTGTGCTTAGAAGGTTGAATTGTACTGTGCAAAAATTTATATAAATGTAAACCAGGTGTTCCACACATATTCAGCCTTCAGGGGTAGGTCATGCTTTCCTTTAATGCCTAAATAGCAATAGCCCATGTCCCTTTGTGTATTATGGCAAAAAAATCTAGTCTTTCATAGTCTTTCATGGGGTTTCTCTCCATAGGTATGTCTGACATGTCTCACAACTTTGTGTATCATAGTTGCTGCTTGCCCTTTAGCGATCTATCTGATTCCAGGAGCCTGTGGCACTTTGCCATACTCATCCTTTGTTGTCTCTGTGCTGGCTTCCTTGGGCAGATGCTGCTCCCACTCAACATGCATCATCACTTCAACATTGAACCTTGCCCCTTGGTCCCCAAAACCACAGCTAAAATCAGGCTTTTACTGAGTATGACTTCAACAGAAACTTGCAGGACATAAAATAGACATCCATGCAGAAAGCACTCCATTAGTCAAGATTTTAGTGCATAATGCTGCTTCATAGACCAACACAACGCTCAGAGAGTTGCATTAACCATCAGTCCTGGCTCATGGCTTCGCTCGTCAGCGTGACTGCTGCGATCGGCTGAAGGAGGCTCGAGGTTATGAGTTAGGCCTAGCTCAGCTGCATGCATCTTCTCATTTTGGGACCTAGGGTGACTTGGAGCATGTTCTTCTAACAAATGGCAGAAGTACAGGAGGTCAAGACATCAGATAAGGTCACTGAAAGCCTCTGCTCACAGTTCTCTGCTAAATTTCCACCAACCAAAGCAAGCTGGTCATCAAGGTGAGAGGCAATGGCCAAGGGATGTGCACTCAGCACACTTTCCTAAAGGCTCTGTAGCAGGGCAAAGCACACGGACGTATCATCCTATTACAGGAGGGAATGAAGAGTTAAGAACAGGAAACTGGACATCATATATGACTGCCCTCAGAATTCTAAGGCTCCTCCTCCTCCACAGGTTTCTTCTGAACTGTGACATTGCACTTTCAATAATGGTCATGTCCCCGCTTTCCGCCAGTATTCTGGGCATGTTGTAAGGGCCAGATTATCAGTGAAAGTTCCTTTGACAGATTTCTTACCACAGAGCTATTTGTAGTGTCCAAAGAAAGGTAAACGGTTCATTCCTCAATTTTCAGACCCACGTGTTTCTGGGAAAAAAAAATGTTTGCTTTGTTTGTGTAATTGTATAACTCATTCCTTTCTTTTCTCTCCAAACAAAGGAACAGCGCATTTGCAATGGTCAATCAAGCTACTTCTTGGCAGTATTTCTTAGCTTCTACTCATTGGTACGCTTTGAAAGTCTCAGGAGAATTGTACACCTGGAACTTATGTAATTCTTGTTAACCAATGTCACCCTAATAATTCTAACAATAAAAAAAAAGAGAAACAATTGTCAGGAGATCTAATCTCAACCAGAATCTTCCATGGCAAAATGTTTCAAGTAATAGAACTGCAAAAGGATTCGGCAAATTTAAGAAACCTCAGAGGCAGATAGGCTGCCGGGAGCCGTGGAGGACAGGTGAGAATCAAATGCTCTAACGACTAGGAGGATCTGGGCTTTTTTGGATTCCCTAGAAAATGAACCCATCCACACAAAATGAATTGGTTGCCTACACAAAAACAGAGACACAGGTGAAAGAGCAAAGAAACGTTGTATCAAAATGGATAATCCTGCAAAGATTAGAAAGAGATGTTTAAAAAAAGAGGTGGAAAGGTACTTTAAATAAAACATAGAAAGCCTAAAATGAGTTTATTTTCTGAGAACACGTTCTAAAGTCTGATGTTACGATTTGCAGCTTATGGATTCTCCGATTAGCCAGTTGATGTTACCTAGATGTTTGTCCATCCTCGTTGGGTCAGTGGTACCTGAACACCTGGGGTAATCCTTGTGGCAGCCTTCAGTGATATCACACTGAGTAACAGTCAGATTTACCGTGAATAGGATAGTCTGTGTCACATACTGAAAGATACTCAAAATGGTCAAATGAAAAAATATGTGAGGGTTGTCTGGAAGTATCCAGCCACATAATATGAAAACTAGAAGCATTTATGGCTGGATTTTTTCTGGACATTCCTTGTATATGTAAAAAAAAATATGAAATATCCAAAAGTTGGAATAAAATAGAAAATTTTTATTTTCAATTTGTTAAATAGATAAGGGTGAAAACATTTGTGATTCTGTACATATGTACTGCAGACAAAGTCAGGGAGAGTAATAGCAATAGTTAAATTTTTAAAGTATCAATGGACTGAAATAAGAAGTATGCAACATTAAACACTGAGTATTTCTCAGGAATCAAAGTTCAGTTGAGAAATAATCATGTCTTAAGTAGAAAAAATGAGAATAACGATAAGAAAATATTAAGCCATTTAAGTAGGAAAAATTCATGTTTTTTTCTATTTTCTCCAAAAGCATCTTTTTCAAAACTAGTATTCATTCATGTAATAGACCAAAGATGTTCTTCTTTCACTCTACCAAGAGAACCCCCATGACTCTGAGAGAGGTAAGTTAGATACAGCTGAACGTATAGTAAGAAGAAACACATGGTTTTCTAGAAAGGGTTAATTTTGATTTTCTTCTTCCTGTTTTCTGGCAAAACTGTAATGGGCAGCTGTTCTGAGGAGTTAGCCAGTTGATGACAGTGATAATTCAGTGGAAGTCAGCAATTAGGTGTGGCTTGCCTAGTAAAAAAAATAAAATCGCATAGATACATGGAAAGACATAAAATATGAACTGTGAAACACAGAAGCAAAGAGGCTGCTTTCCCATTAATTCACCAGGTGATAAGCAACCTGCATTTCCATGTGCCAGAATTCTACACACAGAGCCCAGGAAGCTGAGGAGACGTGTCCAGTCACCGGCAGAGCAATTATCACGTTCTCTTCCTTCCCGAGGCAGCATCAGCTATGTGTGATCTGAAGTCTCTACCTAAACGTACATACAGTTTGTGCTATTTATGCCACCTGGAGCTTTCACTTCATCTGCAAGAGTGGTTTCTTCTGAATTGTGACATTGCACTTGAAATTCCTTTTCTTCCTTGTTTTTCCAAATGTTCATGGTCCACAAACTTATCCTTCAGGCATAGTCCCTTCCTCCCCACCGCGCACACTCTTGCTTCTGCTCTCTCTCTTTCTCTCTAGCTGTCTCTGTCTCTGTCTCTAGCTCTCTCTCTCTCTAGCTCTCTCTTCTCTTTCTCTCCCACTTTTTGCTATTGTTCCTGTTCTCCAAGTGGAACTTATATATTCTTGAGTGGACCTGTCAAGACTTTTTCAAAATCATTTCTTTGCACTCTAACATAATTTAATATAATAAAGTGGGTCTCTCAAATGATCTTTCCTCTTGCAACCATGTTTCTTTTCCCTCTGGCTCCAGCTAACATTCCCAAAGGAGCATCAGGTTTCACAGTTGACTCCCCATTGACTATGGACCAAAGTATCCCTGCATTGTTCTTTGCAATATTTACTGCATATATGAAACTGGTAATTTTATTCAGAGCCATGAGACTAATTTTTATGATTATAAAAACATTATCAGTGTAAGTGATGATGTGTTTCAGACATTCTTTCTTCATTGTTCTTTGTGTGCTTTTGCATAGGTGGGAAAAGGTTACACATCTCTCTGAATGGTGATTCATTTTTTATATTTCAATTTTATATGATAGAAATGTTCTTTGTATAAAGTTCCCAAGTCCAAAGAAATTCTCAGGTGTGAATCTACTACCCACAATATGTAGTCACACTTAACAGTTCTTCCTCAAAATCTTATACAGTGTCTTGACACCATCATCTTAAAAATGGTTTCTCATATAAATGTCTAGATTAAAATGTATGTAAAATAAAACTAAATTATGAAGAAGAAAATTAGTATGTTTGCTATTTGAAATTAAAACATGACGGTCATTAATTTCTTTTTCAATCACATATCTTTTATGCTCTCTTCTTCTGGTCACTGAATCTCAATTTTTCTTCAGAGGAAAAGTATTTTAAAAGTGAAATACATAGTTTACATTAATTACCTATTTATATGCATATGCATATATATATATGTGTGTGTAGAAATTATTCATGTGCATATATCTAAATGCATAGCATTAAAAATTAGCCATTCAAAATAAGAGGTGATTAGCTATAAAGAACATTAAAGATATACAAAATTTCTTTCAGACTGTGAAAAGTAGTAATTCATACTTAAGTGTCTTGAATATTTCAAGACAAAAATTGTCATTTAAGGGTCCTGCCTGTGCTATGAAAATGTCTATAATAAAGTTTAGTATATCTTGTATAATATTGTATGCATTGCATTTTGTTACACTTATTATACAAATTGAAATGAATAATAATTTGCAGTTTTACATCCCATGAATATTTTTTAGTATTCTTCAGCAATAGTTAATATGTTAACCAACTTTACCGAAAAGCATACAGATACAGAAGAAAGCTATCTAGGGACTTTAATTATCACCTTGTCAAATTCAAATTTTTATCTTGTGAGTTCATTTCCATAAAGTATCCCCTTTGCTGTTCCATGATTTAACATGTAGCTACTTTTTAAAATTTCATTTGTATCTATCTGGAGGTTCTAATCCTTTCAAAGGAGACAGTTCTCTGTCAGATTATGATCTTTACCCTAAAGAATTTGGTCAAATAAATTTTTATTAACACTTTATTTTGGCAGAAGAAAAGTCTGTACAATGAATGTATAAAATGGCCTTGCTATCAATAATGTCTCACAAAACATACTACAAAGTATTTTTTATAAGCAATATCAATTTAAGGGAGATATTAAAAGAGAGAGTCTATGATATTGGGCACAATTTGAAGGACCATTGATGCTGCACAGTAAGTTATTTTAGGAGTTATAGGATTTGCAGTAGGTACATAATGAAGAAATGGGTGGGCTTGGTAATAGGAAACATATCTTGGTGGGAAGTGGAAGTAGAAGCAAAAGAAGTAATTAAATTTTGTTTCTCTTCCCAGATTGAAGTCAACACATGTCTAGACAGAGGATGAGGATGGGGGTTAGAGGGAAATAAAGTAAAGGCTTGTAGAACCATAATGCTGCCTCATCATTAATGAGTTTCCTAAGACCTCAAGAGGAATTTAAGTTAATGTCTCCATGGTTACAAAAGTCAATATTCTGACTAATAAACTAATAAAGCCAATTTCTCCACGAAGTTGCTTATTAGATCTTTTTTCAGGTCAAACAAGCAAACAAACAAACACAAAGAACTCAACACTGTCATCCCATCTGAAAGCAAACCAACCCAGGGTCACTACTGAGAACAGATTTGTTACTTTTCCCAACAGCAATAGGTACATGAACTTCAAAGACTACTATCATATTTTCCTTGCATTTTCTTATGAAACTTCTGTGTGTCTTAAAAATTAAATTTTCCTTAAAAATAATTCTATTTCATCTTCTTAATTTGTCTCTTCATTTTATTATTTCTATTTCGCTCTCTTCCAAATTTCCCAGACTCTCACTCTTAGATTACCAATGGTGAAAACAGTGTCCTGTGGTTTTGCAACCCATTAAGACAATGAATGAACACAGGGGAAATGTAAACAAACAAACTAACTAACGAAAATCAAAGTTAGGCCTGCAAGCCATAACAACCACAGAGAAACCAGAATTGTGGGTCATGCCACAATTCTTTTGCACATATACTTTTTCATATTCCCAGGAATCAAAATTAATTTAAAACTATCATGTATATATAAGAAACTTTGAAGGAAATTATTATTGTGTTAAATGTAGAGGGAAAAATTCTAGTAGGGTTGCTGAGTCAGACTAGATCAATTACCTAAGACTACTCTGAAAAGCACTTCCGATGAAAGGAGAAGACTTGAGCTTCAAACTATTAAGTTGTTGCAATTTCCTTCAGTAAAGCAGGGCCAAAGGATGTGAGGGTTAAAAGTATGATTTTTTTAATTTAATTTAGCATTGCTAGACATTGGAGATATTTATTTTCAACTACATCCGAGACTGATAATTACAATAAATATGGGTAATGTACAGCTGAGATAAATACAGACAGATGTGGATGTATCTAAACATGCAAAAATAATAGACCTGTCACCTGTGTCTATTTTAAATTAAAGCGTTGATACATGCAGTCCTTTGTAATTCCAAGCCAAGCAGTACTTTCAGAACACATATGGGAGAGACAGCAGTGAAAGGTATAATCCGCATTCAGAGTATTGATAACTTGTAGTTTGCCTCCACTCGTCCAATCCTGTGGTATAAAGAGAACCATTGATTTCTGCCAACTGACAAGCAGTCAAGCATAAAAACTAGTATCAGACTCACCCATTAAGTAATCCTTGTAAGTTCTTTCCCCAGGGTTTTTTCTGTAAAAAAATCAAAACAAAACGAAACAAAACAAAACAAAACAAAAAAAACATTGATTTTGACTTGTTTAGGTAGATTTTCCAAAGTGATTTCTTAAAAGTAAGCTTATATCCTAGACCAGAGCTGGGTAAGACATCGATCATGGTCCACTGGTGGACCACCAAGTAATTTTGGGGTGACCGCGTGAATAATGAAATAAATGGCTAGTGGACCGAGACACTTGGAGAAGTAGACTTTGCCCTGAAAAAAATCTGCTCAGGTCTGTTCTAGATTATCTTGAATAAGAAACCCAAATTAAATTGCATGAAACTGGTGGAATGAATCCAACCCCTCAACTTTTTCAGGCAGAAAATTTAGCCTTGGGTTTTGTTTTGTTGGAGAAGTTTTGAGGTAAATGGAGGGTAGAAAATGTACAAAGAATAGTTTTCTTGTATCTAATTTATGACCTAAAAATGATTTTAAATTAAGTGTATGATGAAAATAAGCCTAAGTAATAAATATGAGAGTCACTCTATTTTTACTTAAAAATGACTTTAAATTAAGGTTATGATGAAAATAATTCTAAGTAGTAAATATAACCAACAGTATTTTACAATTGATGATTTAAAGAAAAAGAATTAATTTAAGAGTAAATATTTATGAGCAATTCAGTATTCGTACCACTCTAAGGACTATTTGAAAAACACAATGGTCTAGTAACAGAGCAAATATGTTAAAAAAAATATTGAGAAAAAGTACTGAATTCATCTATATGTGCCTCTGTGGATTTATTTATTTAAAAATTTGTGAGTTCCCTGGTGGTGTAGTGGCTTAAGGCTTTGGCACTGGCGCTGTCAGCACTGTGGCCTAGGTTCAATTCTCAGCCAGGGAGCTACCCATATACCAAAAAAAAAAAAAAAAAAAAAAAAAAAAAAAAAAAAAAAAAAAAAAAAAAAAAAAAAAAAAAAAAAAAAAAAAAAAAGCCAAAGTAAAAATTTAAGAAAGGAGATTTGAATTATGTAGTTTTTCACAAAATCTGGATTTTTCTGCTTCAAATTGACATGACAAGCACCAAAAGATTGCTTTAGGCCATCAATGTGGTTGCGTTGACTAAGGTCAGGGAGAGGATAGAATAACCAATGTTAGATTGAGCCTGGTTAATAACTAGAGAGCAAGCACCATTCAAAGGCTATTGAATTTATAATATTTCTCTCAGCTGTAAAATATTTGAGACATTTGTGTAAACAATAGTCATAATTTGAGATTACACCGTGTGCCAGGCATTCTGATGAATGATTTATTAGTTCATCTATTCTTCACAGTAATCTTATCATATAGAATAATATTATTGTCTCTATTGTATAGCCAAAGACATTGAGCTCTAGGGAAGGCACAGAACTTGGTTAGCGCAATGTAGCTATAAAGTGGTAGAACTTGGATTTTAAAACTCCAGATGATCTCACTCTTGCTACCTCATTTAAGCATTAAAACAGTTTTCAAAGTTTAAGCCCTGGACAAGGACTACCTCAGATCTTAGAAAAAAAAATTTGAGGACCTCACTCCAGATCTACTGACTAGGTACAGGTGTGGCAAATCTGCAGCCCAGTACAGCTTAAATGTGGCCCAACAGAAATTCTTAAAGCATTATGAGATATTTTTGCAATCTTTTTTTTAGCTCATCAGCTATTGTTATTGTTAGTGTATTTTATATGAGGCCCAAGACAATTTTTCTTCCAATGTAGCCCAGGGAAGCCAAAAAGTTAAACACCGCTGGATTAGGAATTCAAAGAGTGAAGCCTAGGAAACACTCCAGGTGCTGCCCCCTCTAGTTTAAGAATTGCCCTGGATTTCAGTGCCGCCAAGGACAGTGTAAGGAAACTGGTATTGTATAAGACTTCACTGAACCAATGAAAATGGCTCCTCATGAAATAAAATACCAACTAGATTGACCTATTTGTCAATTAGTGCAATTCTAATCCTACTGAATTAGTAATAATAATTGATTTGCAGGGACTTAGTATATTAGACAAAAGAGAAGGTGGTCCTTTAGAGAGCACAAATAAAGATAAATAAACAAGAAAATAACAAATAACAAATACACACACTTAAAAATGCAATGTATTTTCTGAGTTTTTGTCACTCTGGATTAATGACATACTCTAAGATATTTGTCAACTGACATAATATTTTTAAATATCCACTGAGAAAGCTTTCCTAATAAAATATGACGCATGTAAAACAACTGAAAAATGTGCCAAGTGTTTACCAAGTGCAAGATTGCCCAACTAACTCCAAGTGTTCTAGGATTGAAGAATAGAGGTGACAGGAAACTGAGAAGGAGAAAGAAAGACACATAGATTTTGATTTGTCTGTATCAAAAAAAATTATGTGACAAATTAAATGCTTTTACCTCTGCAATGGTTAATTTGATATCCATATGACTAGCCTGTGTGCCAAGTTGTGTGGTGTATATGTTGAGAAGGTATTTTGTAGATGTGATAAATAATTATACTCAGTTGACTTTATGTGAAAAAGATTCTTCTCAATGGTATAGGTGGGCCTTGTCTAATCATTTAAGATTTCCCAGAAAAGAAGCAATTCTGCCTCAAATCTGTTCCATCAAAGTCCTGACTTCCCAATCTGCTGGGTTGGCCTATAGATTTTGGAATTGTTAGTCCCCACTAATCATGTGAGGTGTTTCCTTAAATCTTTGTCTCTTTGTCTCTCTCTCTCCATCCAGCCCACTTCCCCTCACCTAATCAGTTCTGCTTCTCTGGAGAACACTGACTGATACACTCTCCAAGATGAAAACTCCTTTTGGATGATGACTAATTCTCATTTATAGTTTTGTATCTTTGCACTCTATACAGCTCCTGGACCCAAGCATTCAGTAAATTATTTTATTATGAGTTGCTGTAGCTCATAAGTCTGGTAATCAAGTTAATGAACACATTCTAGAAAAATTGCTACATACCTCATTGCTAAATATCAGTACGGTCACTTTCTAAGTACTCTTCTTGAGAAGCTAGCTATGCACTGACACCAGCACCTAGTCCACACTTCAAAGCAATTTTGAAACTCTTTTTCTGGAATGACTATCAAAGCTGTCATCATATGACCCTCGATGTCTTGAATGTCATAAAAATGTCTTCCTTTCAATCTTCAGGTAAAGAAAAAGGTGATTGGGGGCCAGATAAGGTGAGTACGGAGGATGTTTTAATACGGTTATTTGTGTACTGGCTAAAAACTCCCTCACCGACAGTGCCCTGTGAACTGGTGCATTGTTGTGACGCAAGAGTCATGAGTTGGCGAAACGTTCAGGTCATTTTCACCTAACCTTTTCACACAGTCTTTTCAGCACTTCCAAATAGTAAACTTGTTTGACTGGTATATATTCATAATGTACAATCCCTCTGATATCAAGAAAAATTAACAGCATGATTTTCACTATTGATTTGGACTGATTTTAGTCATGGAGAATTGGCTGACTTCAATTGTGCACTTGGACAGTTTTTTTTCAAGGTTGTATTAGTCCACCTATGTTTTATCACCAGTGATAACACCAACCAAAACATGGTGTTGCCTCTCCAGAAAGTATCGGCAAACTTTGACTTTCCCTTGCTTTTGTTGACCTGTGAGGTCCTTTGGAATAATTTTTGCACATACTTTTCTCATGCCAAGGTTTTCACTTAAGATTTTCTTAACTGTTTCTCTATCAATGTGTACTTGGTCTCACAGTCAACCAATGATTTTTACACACTATTCGATGAATTTTTGTAATGTTTTCATCAATTCTGCTTGTTATTGGTCACCCTGACCTCTCTTCATCAGTGATGCTTTCTCTCTAGTTAGAAAAAATGTTTAATCCATTTGTATACTTCCATTTTCTTCATGGCATTACCCCCATAAATTTGGACTAACATGTCCCCAATTTTACTTTCACTCTTGCTAGTTTAACAAGAAATTTGATGTTTGTTCATTGCTCTAATTCAAACTCTGATGTTCTTGTGATGGCACACAAAAACACGCAACAGCAATAGTGAACGCCACTCAGCAAGACACCACCACACATCTACGCAAACACAGCTGTGACACATAGATATACCAAGGTTGTGAAACCTTACCAAGTTGTTTGTACAGTGCTGCTAAAGTAAGCGCACAGTGGCAATTTGGCGAACTTAACTGTCAGACCTGAATTTGAATTTAGAATTCAGCTCAGCCTCACCAAACCTCAGGGATTTGGGGTAAATGCACATTAGTAGGAGCGTTTGCAGCACCACAACAAATCTTAATTCTTGACAGCAAACCTTTGTATTGTTATAATATTAACCCTAAGAATATTGAGGATCAGTAAAAAACATGCCAAGGTCTTTACACATAATGTTCTATATTTTGCTAACTATTTAATTTAGTACATATTGCTTCCCTTAATTATTGAATGGAGAGTATATATTCAGAAGGACTAGGCAATTTGCCGAAGGCTTTCCAGTGAAATAGATTTAAATGCATGTCTTTTTTAATTTCAAATATTCTGTTCCTGTGTCTCAGAGGGATAAGTCTATCATTTTGCCTCTACTTGGCTCCATCCCATTAGTTTCCATTCTCTGCCTGTCCAGAAGGCTGGTTTGACCTACGAAATTGGTTCAGCTTCTGAGATTAAAGAGAGTACTTGAAATAACACAATGTTCTAGTGAAGAATACAGCTCAGAATTCTTTTCCTAATTAACCTCTCTGATTTTATTCACATGTAAAATTGGACTTTTAGAGATTAGTTTTATAAAATGTGTTTAAAATATATAAATGGCCTTTAAAAAGCTGGGTTCAAAACTTTAGGATTGATTTCTATATAATTTATATAGATCTTTTGTGAGAAAGTCAAAAGATAATATAACATTAAGTATACATACATGAATAAATGGAACAAAAATTTTATTGTAGTCATCTTAAAATTAAAAGTGATCTAATAAAGAATAGGATTATTTTTATGTCTTTACAACAACTACATAAAGAATTCCTCTATAAAATGTGTTTGATTTTGTTTTACATTTTTCTTGAGGGGCTGTGGCTATATTATACTGGTTAGTAATTGGGTGAGTAATAGGTTTTCTTTTCCTTTTTTTAAACTGAGACATCTCTTGAAAAAAATTATGTTTAATTAATATTAATTTTATTAAAATTCTTATGAAGCTGTGTAAGACAATAGCACAGATTGCTTTTTAAACAGAATAAGTGACTTTGAGGTATAAACAATAAGTTCAATTGCTATTTACTAAAGGAGATTCCTTAGTCTTGTTTGTGTCTCTTACTCTGTTTGCACATCTATAAAACAGTGTTAACATTCAGCTCACAGTTTTGCTGAGAGCATTTATTTTTAAACACTGCCACTCATTAGATACTCCTGGAGTGTTCAAAAAACACCCCAACCCAATCAAAATAGAATCTCTGGATGGGACGCCAGCATTAGTATTTTCTCAAAGTCTTTATTGGTTTTCAAACTTGAGTATATATTGGAATCTCCTGATAATTTATTAAAGCCTGAGTTCCAGGAGCAAATTTGAAGACCACTCATTAGAGTAGTGTTTCTAAAGCTTCAATGTATGCAAGGATCATGATGGATTTTGTTTAAGTACAGATTTTGATTAATGAGGTCGAGGTGGGCCTGAGACTGTGTTTCTGACAGTTTCCCAGGTGGTTCTGCAGCTGGTTGCTTGACCACACCTTTGAATATCAAGGGCATAGACTTGGAGCACAGCCTGCAGCTGGTTGCATGTGTGCAGGAATGCTCATCTCTCATCCTGTACTGGCCCCTTCATTGACACAGTCATCCATGTTTGCTGTTCCAGCATTCCACCTTCTATCTGTATCATGAGTCAAAGAAATCTAGAAAGGTCTATTTTAATTTAAGCATAGAAAATTTCCAAAACAATTGTAAAATATCCTCAAATAGCATAGTTTCATTCACTACTGTTTCATTGTAGCTTGAAGAGAAAAAAAATTGGTTCTGTGTGGGAACACTGTGTGTGATGAGTTTGTATATCCTCCTATGTCTTCATAGGTTTTCTCTGGGTACTCCAGTTTTATCCCACATCCCAAAGATGTTCATGTTAGATGAATGGGTGTGTCTACACTGTACCATTCTGAGTGAGTGTGCTGTATGAGCATGTCCTGCAATGGATGGGCATCCTGTTCATCATGAGTTCCTTCCTTGCACCCTGAGAAGCTCCAGCCATGACTGTGACCTGGAATATGTGTTTGGAAAATATTGCATTTGTTTTTATTCATTTTTCTTAAGTGTATGTATAACTCACACTTTTTGTAACATATAATATTAGAAGTGTTTGGGGTCTTCATTTAAACGTTCGGTGACTTTTCTTGACCAGAAATATGAAGTAGAAACTTAACTCTTGTGTGTATCAATTAACCTACAGTTAAAGTTGGTTTCATTATGTGTTGTTTCATTTAACATTGCAATTTCCAGGAACCTATGGATGATGTTAAGTAAGGACATGCTACATGAGCACACAGTAGCTGTTTAATGTGTTCACAGATATAAGTTGAAAACTGTTTGCCCTCAAAATGGAATTGTAATAATTCCCTAATTATTTTTAACCCCAACATGCCTTCCCCTATTTCAATGATTCTACAATTAGTGAATAATTAGGCTTGCTCTAAGGAAAAGTGACACAGGACTACAAGGAGGGCAAGGACTCTCCTTTTGTTCAGTGTTTTGGGACCCCTGAAGATGTAGGGGCTATCTGAAAATATTTTGAAATTATATTCTCTTATAACAAGAGATATCTATAATTAGAATAAATTCCTCAATAAATCCTGGTAATTGTATCTGCAGTAGTTTTAGTATTGCCCACTGAGAGGTGTGAACCCTAAAACTTCTCAGGGATCTCAGCATGGAGAAGAAATATTTCAAGTAATCTTGAGGTTTCTAGTGCTAGTTCTACTGAAAATCAGCTGTGTCCTGAGATAAATTACATTGTTTGTTGAGTTCTCAATGATCTCAAATATAAAGTGGAAGTACCGTCTTCCCTGAATAACTTATAGGAATGGTTTAAACCATAAAACATAAAACATATACCAAGCCTGAAAATTAGAAAGTGCTATATAATAAGAGTACCATGTCCTTTTTGTTTCTATTATTTATACTCAAACAGAATGGAATCAGCATTATCTTGAACTTGGTTTCTTCTTTTTGCTAAATGTGTTCCCAGGGTTACCCTGCATCAAAATTATTGTTCCAAAATAAAGATTTCAATTTAGGTTATTTCTCACCCATAATTGTAAAGAAATACCTTTAAATCTAAGTTTTTGTGATTAACTTTTGCTCATCATAAACAATAACATTTGTTGAGAAATTAAACAGATTGCTTGTATTTTGGCATACATTTTTACTTGATAGTCTCAGAACATTTGAATGTTTCATATTAAAATTGTCAAGTTACAGGCAATTATTCCTGTTTAAATCAGAGATAAACACATTAAATGATTAATTTAAAGGACACAAATGAGTCATGTTTTCAGAAAATTTCTAAACTAATTTTAAGTTTAGATGTAGAATTAATTTGATAATAATTAACTAGGTCAACTAAATTCTTAATCTTTTGGGGAATAGATCACAATGTCTTTATTTTTCTTACACTAAACATTTTTACATATTAATACATCTTTCAGAGTTAAAAGAGGTAAATCCAAGGATATCACACAGAGTAAAGGATTTTTTTTTCTAAATTTTGCAATGACTTTATTGTTACACTTTCTGTTTTTCATATAGCATCTTGCTGCTCATATTTCTGTAGCATTAATCCAGTACTTATGCACACATCATGACTCCACTGTTAAACTGTACTCAGGAGTTCCAAGTGTTTATAATTTTGATCAACTAAACAAGTCTCCCTAAAAATATTAGAAAGAGCGATTCCTTACATATAAAAATTCCACTATATTTCTATGAGCTATTTTATATGTAATCAAGCAGTATCAATCTCTCTGTGACCGTTTTATTTTACTGTGCACAGTGTCCATCAAATTCATTCATGTTGTTGCAGGTCTGAGGAGAGGAATAAATGAGGAATTGCTGTTCAATGTGTGTAACTTTCTGTTATGCAAAATGAACAAGTTCTAGAAACCTGCTAGACCCATTGTTGCTATAGCTAACAAGACTGGTGTGCACTTCAAAATGTGTTGAGGTCAAATATCATGTTAAATGTCCTTATAAATAAAAAATTCTCTTTAATAATGTCTTTCTTAAATTTGAATCAATTGGAGAATAAATTCAATCGATGACAGACCTGCTTCTGGAGACTCAGTTGATATAGCTAAAAAATATTTGAATGATACATCAGATGTATCATAAAATACACCATAAAATAAACTCAGTATGTGAAACTACCTCTGGAAAAAAAACAACACACATTAGAAATAAGTAATGACTCAAATTTCCAGGAATATGAAGAAGACAGGAGGATACATCTAATAAGCCAAACTCACTTTTTATTTTTAGAAATTAGTTTTTTTGGGTAGGTGGGGGAATTACAGAGCTGCTTCAGTGTCCAGTTGTGACTCTTTTTTTCTTTTACCCGAGCCTGCATATACCAGGGATGCCAACAAAATGTACACACATTTTAAGAGATGTTATAATCCAAAAATAACCAGATACAGTAATGGAGTAGAAAGAGTGAAAAGAAACTTAGTCTGTTTTAGTGAATCTATTGGACTTCATATCTAAAGTATTGGAGTTTCTACATAAATTTCTCTTGAAAATATCAAATTTAGGAATTACAAGAAAGTATTATTTAAGGTTCGTTATTTTATTTAATGAAGAAATTGTATTTGTGACCTCTGATCCCGCTTTGTCTCAAGATGTACAACTGGTTCAAAATAGTTTTAAAAACATCAAGAGAGAGAGGGCAAGATGGCAACCCAGGAGAAGGTCCCTAAAGCCTTTACCAGAAAACACAATTGAATGGCCATCCAGGAGCCAAGAAAGAGGACCCTGAGTGACATAGCAACAGCTGAGAAATCCACATATCACAAGAAAACACCTGAAAGTTGGAAAGAAAGGGGAAAGCAGGAGAGAGGAGAGGGTGCAAAGACAGATCGTGACTGGAATCCATCGCTGCTGACTATCTGGGAACAGCACAGTGCATGGGAAGGGGGAGATCAAGAGGCAACAAGAGTGAAAGCCAGCCAAAGTGGCAGAACGGTGGGAGACTGTGGAGGAACTGGGTCTTAGAGCAGCATGTAGGGGACAGAGCTTAGAAGCCAAACTCTGAAGCTCTTGAGTAGCAAGAGGGTTGAGCGAGGACTCTGAACAGCCACAGATGGAGGTGGGGCCACAGACACAGCACCTCAGCTCCCAGTGCCCTCGTGGCCCACAGCATGCATGTGCATGTATCCTCCGCAAGATAGTGTGGTTCCTGGCCCAAGGCAGAGGAGAGCTGGCTGCCTTCACATGACCTGTGACATCAGGCCCACGGCTTGGACTTGCAGTTTGCATGTACCTGGTGCTCACACGCAGTGCGAGCCTGCAGACTGCCCTGAACAGCTGGTCTCTGGAGCAGGACTGAGAAGAGGTGGATTTGATAACATTCGCCCTAGCCAGCAAGAGCAGCCCAGGCCCACATTCTCCAGCTTCCCCAGCATAGGGCAGGAGGTGGAACTGCCCCAGTATGCTTTATGTTGGTCTCTCCCTTCTCCAATGAACTGCAGGAAGCAAAGGGACCCTGGATAGACATGCACTGCCTCCAAACAGAGCTGGAGACCAGAGATAAGACCTAAACACCACCCCTGTCTCCCAAAACTTGGCCCCCAGTACCACCTAGCATCTGCCCTACAGCAAGACACCACAAAAGTACTAATCAGGGCTCCTGGGCTCTGCTGAACATAATGCCCTCATGCCAAAGAGAAAGAACCCAGGAAACAGTATGAATTCCTCAGGATCTAAAATGGCTCAGAGAGAACATGAAAAATATCCAGAACAGAGTCTCATAGACCTAGAATTTTCTGAACTAAGTGACAGAGAATTTAAAGTAGCCATTATAAAGGCTCTGAGAGAAATGAAAACATACCAGCAGAACACCATAGCTGAGGTGAGCAACCTAAGAAAGGAAATCTGTGAACCACCCCTCCCAAAGAAAAACTATTTAACAAAGAAATCCAAAACATAAGCATAATCAAGCTGGAAATTTGAGAGATAAATAATAGAATAAAAGTAGTGAGAAATGAAATAACTGCCATAGGAAACAGGGCCAACTAGATGGAGGAAAGAATTAGTGGTATCGAAGATCAGAATATGGAAACATCTCAAAACGAGGAAGAGAGGGAATAGAAAACCAAAAAGATTGAAAGAACTCTGTAAGAACTATCTGACATCATAAGACAGATCATTATGATAATAAGATTAGAAGAAGCAGTAGAGCATTCTCCAGAGAACATATTCAAACAAATAGATGAGAACTTTTCAAACCTATAGAAAAGTCTGGAATACCAAATTCAAGAAGAAAACAGTTTCCCTATATACATGGACACTAGCAGTTCTCCAAGACACATGGTACTAAAGATGTTAAAAACTAAAGACAAGCAGACAATTCTCAAGGCAGCCAGGGAAAAAAGAATTATAACCTTTAGAGGAAAACCCATCAGGCTGGTATCAGACTTCTCAGCAGAAACTCCACAAGCCAGGAGGGAGTGGAATCAAATATTCAAAACTTTAAAAGAGAGAAACTTGAGCCAAGAACAAATTATCCAGCAAAATTGTCTTTCAAATATGAAAGTGGTATAAAGACCTCAGACACACAGAAGCTGAGGGAATTCACCTACACAAGGCTGGAACTTCAGGAAATACTGAAAGAAGTTCTTCAACCTGAAACAAAACATCAGGACAAATGGAATTGAGTTGGGGCAACAAGAAATAAACAAAAACAAAACAATAACAGAAAAGTAATGGCCACAGGAAATCCTCACATATTGATCATCATTCTAAATGTTAATGGACTGAACTCACCAATAAAAAGACAGATTAGCAGACTGGATTAAAAAACAAAACCCAAGGGGTTCCCTGGTGGTGTAGTGGCCTGGGTTCGATTCCCAGCCAGAGAACTACCTCCCCCCAAGAAAACAACAAAAAAAAAAACACAAAAAAACAAAAAAACAACACCCATCCATATGCTGTCTCCAAGACACACACCTCAGCCACAAGAAACACAGACTCAGAGTGAAAGGATGGGAAACAATACTTCAAGCAAATGGTAACCAGAGAAAAGCAGGAGTTGCCATACTGATATCTGATGAAATAAACTTCAAGTTAAAAAAGATAGCAAGAGACAAAGACAGACATTATATAACAATAAAACGCACAATACAAGAAGAAGATATAGATCTATATCTATAGATATATATTTATATATCTATATATATGCTCCCAACCAGGAAGCACCAAAATATACAAAGCAACTACTAACAGATCTGAAAAGAGAAACTGACAAAAGCACAATCATTGTGGGAGACTTAAACACCCCCTTAACAGCTGAGGACAGATCATCCAAACAGAAAATAAATAAGAAAATATCAGCTCTAAATGACATATTACAGCAATTGGACATAATTGACATTTACAGAACACTTCATCCAGCAAAAAGAGCCTATACCTTCTTTTCTAGTGCGCATGGAACATTCTCAAGGACAGACCACATGCTGGGACACAAAAGTAGCCTCAGAAGTTCAAGAAGATTGAAATCATTCTAAGTTTATTTTCAGACCACAAAGTTTTGAAATTGGAGATCAACTGTAAAAGGAAAGCAAAAAAAAAAAAAAAAACCCACACATACATGGAGATTAAACAACATCTTATTAAAAAATGAATGGATAAAAGAACAAATAAAAGAAGAGAAAAAAATATATAGAAACTAATGACAATGAAAACACAACATATCAGAATTATTGGGACAAGTGAAAGTAGTAATAAAGAGGGAATTTATATCATTACAGGCCTATTTTAAGAAAGAAGAAAAATCACAAGTAAACGCCTTAGCATTTCATTTTAAAGAACTGGAAAAAGGAGAGCAGACAAAACCCAAAGTCAGTAGAAGGAAAGAAATAATAAAAATTAAAGCAGAGCTACATCAATTAGGGAACAGAAGGACAGTAGAAAAATTAATATTACAAAGAGCTGGTTCAACAAAATGGACAAACACTTGGCTAGACTGGCTAGACTAATCAAAGAACGAAAAGAAAGGACACAAATATCCAAAATTAGAAATGAAAGTAGATAAATTACCACTGATACCACAGAAATACAAAGGATCATAAGAAAATATTATGAAGAACTTTATGCCACTAAATTTAACAATCTAGAAGAAATGGACAAGTTTCTGGAAACTTACAGCCTACTTAGACTGAACTAGGAAGAAATGGATAATCTGAATAGACCAATCAATAGCAACGAGATTGAAATGACTATCCATAATCTCCCTAAAGGCAAAAGCCCTGGACCAGATGGTCTCAGCAATGAGTTCTACCAAGCATTCAAAAAATTGAAGACTCTTTCAAAAAATTGAAGAAGCAATACTTTGTAACTCATTCTATGAGGCCAACATTACCTTAATACCAAAGCCTGGCAAAGACAACACAAAAAAGAAAACGATAGACTAATATCTCTGATGAATACAAATGCAAAAATCCTAAGCAAATTATTAGTAAATAGAATACAACAATGCATCAAAAAGATTATACATCATGAACAAGTGGTATTCATCCCAGGAGCACAAGGATGGTTCAAAATATGAAAATCAATCGATATGATACACCACATAAACAAAATAAATGATAAAGACCATATGATCATACCAAATGATGCAGAAAAAGCTTTTGACAAGATACAACATCCATTTATGATCAAAACATTAAATAAAATAGGTATAGAAGGAAAGTATGTCAACATAATAAAGACCATATATGACAAGCCCTCAGTTAACATCATACTGAATGGGGAAAAGCTGAAGCCTATTCCCCTAAAATCAGGGGATGCCTCCTGTCACCACCGTTATTCAATATAGTACTGGAAGTTCTAGCCAGAGCAATCAGGCAAGAGAAAGGAATAAAAGGTATCTAGATTGGGAAAGAAGAGGTCAAATAGTCACTATTTGCGGATGATATGATCTTGTATATAAAAATTTCCAAAGATTCCACCGGGAAACTATTAGAAACAATGAATATAGAAAAGTCGCAGGATACAAAATCAATGCACAAAAATCAACAACATTCCTATATACAAACAATGAATCCTCAGAAAAAGAAATGAGGGAGTCAATTCCTTTTGCTATCACAACAAAAAGAATGAAATATCCAGGAATTAACAAAGAATGTGACATACACGAAAAACTATAAGATACTTTTGAAAGAAATTGAAGCAGACATGAACAAATGAAAAAATATCCCCTGTTCATGGATAGGAAGACTTAACATTGTTAAAATATCCATTTTGCCCACAGCAATGTGCAGATTTAATGCAATACCTATCAAAATCCCACAATTATATTATATAAAAGAATAGATAAAAGAATTATCAGATTTATATGGAACCATAAAAGACTTCAAATTGCCAAAGCAATACTACATAAAAAGAATAAAGCTGGTGGCATTATACTCCCTGACTTAATTCATATTACAAAGCATCAATAATCAAAACAGCTTGGTATTGGCAGAAAAACAGAAACATAGACCAATGGAACAGAACTGAAAACCCAGAAATAAATCCACAAGTTTATGGACAAGTAACTTTTGATAAAGGAGCAAAAAATATGCAATGGTGAAAAGACAGCCTCTTCAGTAGATAGTGGTGGGAAAGCTGAAAAACATATGCAAAAGAATGAACCTGAGCTGTGAACTCTCACCATATACAAAAGCAACTCAAAATGGATTAAAGACCTTCATATAAGAACCAAAACAATAAACTGTATAAAAGGAAACATAGGTACTAAACATATAGACCTACATCTCAAGGAAGACTTCATGAGCCTTACCTCAAAGGCAAGGAAAGTAAAAGCAAAAATAAATAAATGGGACTAAATCAAACTAAAAACTTCTGCACAGCAAAAGATGCCATCAACAAAGCAACGAGACAATGAACTGAGTAAGAGGAAATATTCGCAAACAACGCATCAGATAAGGGTCTAATATCTAAAATATATAAAAACCTAACATGACTTAACAACAAAAAAACAAAGAACCCAATTAAAAAGTGGGCAGAAGAACTAAACAGACACTTCTCCCACGAAGAAATACAAA
>PVJL010000073.1:414854-438742 GCA_004026885.1 Lyroderma lyra | reverse complement strand
GAACTTGAAAAACTTTGTCCGCAAAGACTTATGTACCCCAATGTTCATCACAGCGCTGTTCACAGTGGCCAAAACATGGAAACAACCAAAGTGCCCTGTGACAGATGACTGGATAACGAAGCTGTGGTACATATACACAATGGAATATTACTCAGCTGTAAGAAAAGATGAAATACTGCCATTTGCAACAAAATGGATGGACCTGGAGATCACCATGCTTAGTGAGATAAGTCAGACAGAAAAACAAAGAACTGTATGACCACTCATATGCAGAATATAAAACTGAAAGCAACAAAGAGAAAACAAACAAACAAACAAAAAACTCATGGACACAATCAATAGTTAAATGTTTATTTGGGGAGAAGTTGGGACGAGATGGGAGAAGGGGGAGGGAGTGGGAGAGGAGGGAGGGGAAGCTAAATACATGGTGATGGAAAGAGAACTCACACTGGGTGAAGAACTTATTATACAACAAGTTGACAATGCACTGTAGAATTGTATGCCCGAAACCTATGTAATTCTTTTTTTTTTAACCTATGTAATTCTTGCTAATAAATGTCACTCCAATAAGTTTAACAATTAAAATAAATTATTTTTAAAAAACCATGATATTTCACATTCATACACACACACACAGACATACACACACACACGCACACACACACACACACGCACACACACATATACTGGGGGGGGCAATGAATGTATACACATTTTAAGAGATGTCATCTATGTATAATATTTTGAAGTTGCATTGAATCATGTTAGCAGTGAGAGTATGACATTCACTCAAAAGATGGCATTAATCAAATGAATGCTAGTGTCACCAAGTGACAGGCAGGACAGTCGAAGAAAATGGCTGAAGCATGGTTATTGTTTGAGGAGTGCGAGACCATTTTGAAGTGGTGTTTGAAATTAAAGAACATTGTTTGAGTTTCCCCATGTTCTGCTGACTTAACACCCCTTGACTTTTATCTATGGGGGACCTTAAATAATGTGGTGTATTGTAGCAAACCAGCTACACTGATGACACTTCAGGAAGAAATTGAAATTGCATGCACAATGATACAAGTGGACACAATGGTCAATGTTGCTCAAGCAGTAGTTCACAGTAATCAGAAGTGTTTGGACACTGATTGTAACCACTTTGAGCACCTCTTGTAATTGCAGAAATCAAATGTGATTTGTGTTCATCTTTTGCTATTAGTATATATTAAATATAAAAATTTTATTACAGTTTTCTCCTTTCTTAAAATATGTATGCATTTTTTGGCACCCTTTCTATTTGGCATATACATTAAGAAAACCCAGGACACTTTTCTCAATCTCTTTATTGATGAGAAGAAAATCTACATTGCACATTGCTGTATTGGAACTCCCTCCCTCCTGCTATGCTACAGCAAGCACCTTAAGCTTTGCCAATCAGCTGCCCCACCAGCTATCAATGCAGCAAAGCCAGAGAACCAGGAACTCAGAGACGGCAGCTTCTGGACTGCAGTACTAGTGTGGTTTATCAGGAGCTGGACCGGTGCCTTCACTGTCATGAAGTTTGAATTTTGGTTGATACTTGCACCTCATCTTCTGGCCTCTGTCATGTGCAGAATCTGTCCTTCTGGCCTTTCTGGAGATTTGTGAAATCTCCAATGTCATTTGAAGAAAATTCTTGCCCACTGAAATTGCCAGAAAAGTTTTATAATGTTTGTAAATAACAATCCACTTACATATCAATAGAACTGAAATCATTGCTCAATGAACTGTAGGTGGTTGGGGTTTGCCTTTCATTTGTATCTGGATGTCCTAAAGCTTGTGTACAAGTCAATGAAAATATTATTCAAAAAATTATTCAATGAATCACAGACAGGAAATTTCTGTATTTCCAGAAAGTTCCCACATACATGACCATTCTGTTTCTATGGTTCTTCTCAATCCCTAGCACATAGTAGTAAGTCATTAAATTTTGACTAGGCTTATTTGCAAACTGTCCCCAATTTTGCAAGGTTATATCTGCAATAATAGTTCCCTCTGAGCGGTATAAATTTTAGTTACTTGTTTCTTGTTTCCCAAAGTAAGCTCTCACAATTACAATTCTTGAGTATTTGATAAATATCTGAATTTACATCTAAATATCAACTTACTTTTTTGTGTGTTTACTTAAGAGCACAAGTGGTACTCCTAGGCTTTATTTTGTATTGGCAATTAGTACTGGCAGAAGTAACAGAGCATAATCTTTCTTTCCCTGTAGGAATAGAAGTTTGTAATTACAGCAAAGCAAGAATATTGTTCATAAAGATAAATAATAACTAAAACAATAAAAATGTTTGCCTTCTTTGCATCTCTAAAGTAGGCTGCAAATTGATAATATAAGTTACTATAACGCACCTTCCAAACATAACATGGAAGACAAAGTTTCAATTGTGACAACAGTTTCAGTTGCCTTAAATTCCAGGAGGAGATCAAAAATTTTAGGACTTTCCTGCAACTTCTCATCCATGTGTCATATCAACCCTTATAGGAATCATAAGATTAATTCCTAACACTACACTGTCATTCTTCTTTTCATTTCAGATTTCTATTTCCAATAAGGGAACTATTAGCAGGTGATGGTTCAGTGTGCAAACCTTTTTATATATATGAGTATTTGTAGGTTTCAAATATCTTGGACTCCCCTTAAAAGCTAACCTGCAATGCAGGCAATTTTCAATTCCTTTCCATTTCTTCTTGTTTTCAGTAGTTTCCCAGTAGTCAAAGAGATAAGTACTCTCTGGAAGCAGAAGTAAAAGGCTGGTGAGGCAAAGGGAACCCATGATCCTAGCACCTCAACAAAGAGAGGGAACTGACCAGTGAACTGATGGTATGTGACTGCTCTAGTCATCTGGTCACCTTTCACATACAGCTATTATAAAAGAAAGACACAGGGTAGTTTGTTAATAGATTCTAGATTTATCCATTTATTTTACAGTGCAAAGTTTTTTTTCCTTCCCCACTTTATGGTTCATTTATTTAGCTTTATGTCCTCTTTTGCAGAAAAATGCAAATGTGTATTTAATCACTGAAAAGATAAAAGTCAAAACTTAAATTAAAAATGTAATTTTTTTGCTAATCTGTTTCATTGTTAGAAGTACCTTCAGTTTTCCTTTATGTGTATGGATAATTATGCATGGTGCTATGCTGTGTGTAGACACCCTGTAGTCTCAATTAAATATTATAACTACTTAATGAATGGCAACAGGGATTTTTGCAGTTAGTAATTATAACCATAACCTGGAATTGAAACTCTCAATTCACCCTCAGACTGCTTAATAAGTAAGAAAATGAAATGGTTGTGGCCATTATGTCTCTGAGGGAACTTTCATGACAGAAGAATAATTGCAGCATAACGAAAATTTCCTACAATTGTTTTGGTAAGAGCATGGGGAGATTTCTTATTCTATCTTTATCTTCTTTCCCAGTATTACAACAATATGTTATTTGAGATTTAAGAATTAGCCAATGTTTATTATTTATTAGTATTCCATGTAAAGTTCAAAGTACTCCTTTTCCAATAATCCACAGGTTTTTAAGTTAAAAAGTAGACGTATTAATACATCAATTGGATTTTTTCTCCATAGAAAATAAAACAATGAAAGTAATACAAACTAAGCATAAACTTAAATTCAAGATTAGGATTCTTGAAAATTAAAGGAAAACGAGTCAGTGATAAATTCCTACTTGTACATATTTTATTTTCACAATAATGATATTACAAATTTTATTGTATAGCACATCCTCTTTTTATTTGAGAAAGCAAAAAATAGTGCTTTAAAATGGGATTTCCACAGTATTTTTTTATAAGATAAAGTTGCTCACGAGACGGCACAGAATTTCATGACTGAAGCCTATGCAAAGTATACACATGTATTATTACCCAGTCCCATATCCTGTGCCTGAACTCCTTGACCCAATTGCAGATTAGGATGTCGTCTCATAAAACTTCCATAAACACAAAAGGAACCCCAAATTAATAGAAGTTTTTAGGACAGGAACAATTCTTCCAATATCCAGTTAGTTGTTTAATTAACATAGCCATTGGCCTGTGCCTTGATTTATAATGATCTGCCATTGACTTTTCCATTATAAAACAAAGTCCTCTCTGATCTCATCCAAAGGGCTCTGCCAGTTTGATGACTAAATGAGACAAACCTTTTGACCAAACATTTGACTCAATAGATCCAGGGTAACAACATAAAACAATTTTGTAATTTTTTATACAAACACTTTAGCACTTGTCAGTTGGCTGGTAAGTTTATAATTAAACTTTATGTTTCTAAGTTACAAGACAGTGTTTTTACTTCCTCTTTTAATTATTTCAAAACTGTAGTCTAAATGCCTTTCTATATATCTGAACAATCCAGAATATATCCATATTCACTTGTTCCACTACTTTAGAACTCAGAGACAGGCATGACCTTTTGTTTTGTGTGGCTGATTTTCTCAGTTATTAAGCTGTTGGATTTTGTTAGCAAAACTTTCCCACCAACCATGTTATTATTCATTTTCTGCAAACTCTTGAACATAAAAAAATAAAAATTCTAATGAATATATTATTAACCGGGCCATTTTTAAAAAAACAAAACAAAACAAAACAAAAAAACACACACATCAAGGAAACAAACAAACACAAAATAGGAGGGACATTATGTGGTGCTATAGGAAAAACCCTGAACTAGATGTTGAGTGTTGACACTTGTTCATTAATTAATCTCCTAGAGTCAAAGGAGGTGAACGAAAGGGACCTGTAACCATCTGATGGAAATATGGTAGAGAACAACCCTATCCCTTGGGAAGATGGTCTAAATGGCCTCTCCTTTCACCATGCCCATTGTGAATATTCTTTAAGTATCATATTTTGGAGCTAGTATTATCACAGACTGAATGATCTGGATGAAATTCCTTAACCAAAACCTCTGTCTAACTTTGATGCCGAACTGCTAATATTTGTGGAGCTCCCAGGATAATTACGGTAAATCTATGAGATGACTTTTGTGATGCTTTCTTGTGAACTATAAGTATACTACTTGTTCAAAGTATTATTAATAATACATGTTTAATAATTGAACCTTAAATTTAACATACCAGCATTAGAATAGAAATGTGTGATATTTAAACATAGGCCAAAGAAGGCTCATTTCCTTCAAGTTTCAGCTGAATTTGTACGCATTCCAGTATAAATGGCTTGTTTCACAAGGAAAACAAATCTCATGTCAAGCTTTGTAGGCAATCAAATTTGAAAGGAACACTCTTTAGTGAAAAAATACATTTTTGAGTACTTAGTGAGATATGATCAACAATGACTAGAATTATTAAGTGTAGAAAGAGCTAAAATATGATGTTAAGAATTTTAAATATTTACTATAAATATCATAGTAACTTAGTCATAGGACAAATATGACCCAGCACAAGAAATGTGGAAACAGGAATAGAATTACCTGGAAATGAAACAGACATGGAGGATAAATAAAAGATCTCAGCTGAAGCAGAGAAGACAATGGAGCCCTGTCCTGTTTCCAGCCAAGAAAATTACCTGGGCTAATAGGATTTGATATACCTTAGTGAGACACCCTTGCCTTGAATTTCTCCATTTCCTACCTTCCTCCCAACCAAGCTATAGAATATGTTTAGTCAGTTAAATGACTTGCCCTGAATTACTTGTACTTAGTTTCCACTATTTTCAAAGGATTCTTTTTATAGTAAAGCTAGAAGGCGTTCAAAATAATAAATAAATATTTAAAACTGTATTTCCAAAACAATCATTTAATAAGCTCCTTGAACATTAATATAACTACTCAATATTAAATTGATAGTCTTTTATACTATCTTTAAATTTTATTTATTTTTTATTTTCAATTACATTTTACATACAATATTATAATGGTTTCAGGTGTACAGAACAGTGATGAATCATTTATATAACTTACTAAATCTTCATTCCAATACATCTGTTTTCCTTTAAGTAGTCTTTTAAATATTTATTTAACTTGAAAAATGAGCAAAGGTACAAATTACTTACTCACATCCCTGCAACTTCTTACTTAACCAGCCCTCTATCTTTGAGGGGCAAATCCCTGTTTCCGAAAGAAATAAGGAATAGACCCCGTAATTTAGCAGCTCACTCCCAGGTAATGAGGAGTCTTCCAATAATTTTTATTACCTCCAAATCTCTCACTTCATCAATTATAATTCCTTGTACTTTGTAAGAATCAAAACAAGATTGCTAAAAGTTCTCTTCTCAAGTTTGGCCAATCCACTGAGCAAGCAGTGAACTTTCCTATTTTTAAGCATAAGTCTCCTGCCTGTCTCCTCCACACCTCAACAATGCTCCTGCAGGACCAAGGTGAGAGTGGTTATGGCACACAGATGGTCTTACTGACCCTTTGTAAAATGCTGACTCCGAAAGAAATGGGACATTTTGTACCAAAATCTCCAGGGAACACTTGGGGTGTTTTTGAGAAACCTCTTCATGGCTAGAGATTTCTTACAGGTAGTTTTTCAGCCAGGTTGAATGCATACCTCTGTCTGCTCTCCTGAGATTTCTCTGTAAAACCTTGGACATTTGAAGATGTCCTTCCAAGCCCCTTTCTGCAGAGGTCCTCTCATTGGCCAGGGCCTTTTTAGACAAGACTTAAGACATTCCCAGGCTGAACGCTCACAAAACTCACAAGAGATTTGTAAGAAAAGTTCAATTCAGCCTGCTGTTGGTGGGAATGCCATGATTTCCAAGCTGTAGCTTTCTTAGTGCTGTGGGCCTCGCAGCCTTTAGCCCAATACTCTGTGTCCTCTTAGGCCTGACGTACCCTTGGAGTTCTCTGATGGGGAGGAGAAGGAGATAGAGACTGGTAGCACATCTGTGATCTCTCTAAGAAGACACTGCAACTTTTCTTTTATACCCTCCATGTGAATATTGAGCTTAAAGTCAGGAAAACCGTTTGGACACAAAATTTTTAAGTCAATAATCAGTATAAATATCACCCTTTTGAAATCAATGGTTATTTTTTCCATTTAATATTTTTAAGATTTTCTCTTTGGTGTTCTATAATTTTACTATAACATATCAGTATATGATTTTAAAAAGTGCTCTGCTTAAGATGTATTGGTTTTCTTGAAGATATGAGGTATGATAAAAAAAATAAGGTGAATAAGAGGTAAATTTTAAAAATCTATTATAGTAAGAGACACATTGCTATTAACCCCCCTCAAAATATTCCCCCCTTGCTTCAAAAACACTTATCCCATCATTCTTGCCACTTTCTAAAGCAGTCCTGGAAGTCCTCTTTCTTGAGTGTCTTGTCTTGCACTACTATGACTGCCACGATGTCCTGAATAGATTCAAAATGTTTTGTATTTCACAGTTATTTTAAATTTGTGGTAGAGCCAGAAGTCACATGATGCCAGATCGGATAAATAAGGTAAATAGGGACACACTGTAATGCTTTCACTTGACAGAAATTGCTGTTTCAGAAGCAATGTGTGACCTGAATTCATTTAGGACATGGAGGCAGCCAGGACAGCACAATTAAAGACACTCAAGAAAGAGGACTTCCAAAACTGCTTCAGAAAGTGGCGAGAACGACGGGATAAGTGTATTCAAGGTGAGAGGGAGTATTTTGAGGAGAATTCATTGCAATGTGCCTTTTACTGTAATCAATTTTTTAAATTTAAACATTCACCACATATTTGGGTCACACCATACTGATTGTTGTCATTTGTCACTTTGCAATAATTCTCAGGTATGATCTTTTTTTTTTAATTCATTTTTATTGTTAGACTTATTGGGGTGACATCTGTTAGCAAGGATTACATAGGTTCAGGCATGCAATTCTACAGTGCATTGTCAGCTTGTTGTATAATAAGTTCACCACCTAATGTGACTTCTCTTTCCATCACCTTGTATTTAGCTTCCCCCCCTCCGCGATCTTTATGATCTCTCTCTCTCCTCTGCTTTTGAAACTCCAATGAGAGGTAGGTTAATCCTTTACAGTCTTACTTCTCATTATCTTAGGGTCCTCTTTGTAGTTCCCATTTCCTTAAGGGTGTTACATTCTGCAAAACTTATTCGGTTCTATCAGTTCACTGAGTCTCTCAGCTGTGCTTGTCTGCTGTCACACCCAATTCCATCTACTCTTCTACAGCTAAAAGTTCCACTTGGTTTTTTGAAAATCAGCTGGTTTATTCTTCAGGTTTCCTCTATTCCATAATTGTATATCCAAACTAATCTTTTATTTTTTGAACATATTAATTATATAGTGTGTATATATGTATTTATTTATATTCTGTTTATGATTGCCTTAATATCCGTTTTATTATTTTTTAAAGCTTTGCTTTGAATATCTCTTGTTTCTGCTGGTTCATACTCATAGTTCTCTCTTTCTTGTTTCTTAAGTGATATTTGACTGGGAGTGCTCATTTTTTCTGTAGGAATTCTTTGAGTTCAGGAGTGAAAGAGAAATCTCCAAAGAGAATTCATGTTACCTTTGCCCTGCTAACTTAACTTTAAAATAAATTCGTGTTTTTGTGTCATTTTTTATTTTTTTTATCATGCAAAGAAGGTGAATGTGAGCTTCAACTTTTTTTATATTTTTCAAACTTTTCTAGGAGGTGTTTATGTGTGTGTGTATCAATATCTGTGTGTGTACATGTATTTACCTTCCATGTAGTATCAAGTTTAAGGACAAGATGTTTACCATTTAACACCTGGAGAAATGGGTGGACTAGTTTTAATTCAGCCTTATGATTGTTCCAGCTTATTGAGGGCATTTTTCTAAATAGACTCCCATCTTGTTCAGTCTTGGGTTTCTCTACTATGTCTGGCATTCTGGGAGACTGGGCAAACTAATTTGAATAATTTCTGGCAAATTTCCTCAAGGTCAAATTTGTTTTATAATTTTACTTGCCTCTCTAAGTTCCTTTCTTTCCTCAGTTCTTTAGTTTTCAAATGAAAATTCTGACATTTTCTCTGCACATTGACTCATTTATAGAACATACACTTCCCATGACATGTAAGTTTCTTCTTTCCTTTTTCTTTTCTTTTCTCTTTTTTTTTTTTTTTTTTTTTTTTTTTTTTTTTTTTTTTTTTTTTTTTTTTTTTTTTTTTTTTTTTTTTTTTTTTTTTTTTTTTTTTTTTTTTTTGTGGAACAATCAATTAGATTACCTAGTCTGCCATATTGCTAAAAAAGAAAAATGGTGATAATAGAACGTGAATTCAGAGAAATTTAATGAAATCTTACAAATGAACAAATGCTTTACAAGATTTAGCCTTTGTTTGTCCAATGCCCCTCACCTGCTTTAGGTTATTACTAAAATAAAATAATAGATTATTTTTATTCCCCTATCTATTTAACTAAGTTGTGAACTTGCAATTTAACACAGATTTGGAAATAATTTATATATTTATGTACTGCTTTTAAAATGTTCTGTAAGTATCTGGAATAATTGGCATATGCAGGTTTTTAACAGAAACAGTACTATAACAAGGATAATCTGGTGTATAATAATGACATATACTGTATAATTCTTAACAAATTAAGTACCATATTTCCATTCTATTAATTTAGCAGATCTTTTTAATGATGGGCTGCCTTTTTATGAGTTTATGTGATTGATTTTAAATTAGAATATTCTAATTGCTTTCATTATGGGCATTTTGTATGAATTCTGTATGCATTCCACTCTACAGAACCCATTCTTAATGGGTTTCAGTGCTTATAGCTTTAAAAATGCTGCCTTTCCACACTCACAGAACAGAAGTATTGATATTAAGCTTAGCAAATTCCCTCAACATGGTCATTCATACCATTGGTAGTTGATAAATGTTTATAGACTGAATAACCTCTGTTAATTTCTGGTTGATAAATGCAATTGGAGTAAGAAAAAAAGATCCTTATCTGGATCAGATACTTTATTACGAGCTTATGCTTATCTCACACAAGGTTACCTTTGAACATGATAATTATCTCTGTGACCTTATAGACAGACCTACACATATGCATGGTAACAGTTAAGACAGTAACTCAGGGTAAGCTTCCTTCGGGTAGAAATCCTTGGGATATCTCTGCATTACACGAAGAACACAGGCTTGGTGGCTGAGGTTATTTACTAATGTCTTAATCAAAATTCCTTAAATAACTGTGTTTATTCTATCCCCCCAGGTTCATAGCATGCAGTCTTTGTGCAAACAGCCCTGAGACACGAAGTCACTACAAATTTCTAGTGTCTAAATTCTGCTAAACCCTAGGCATTGGAATGGAAATTTGAGCTCATTATAAAATTTTATCCCTAGTCCACTTCTCTGTTAGTCCTCACATTTTCTGTTCCACTAAAACCCCTCTGATATCAGGGTACCCCACACTCCATCTGAGTCCTTTGCCCACAAAGGATCAGAAGATACTACGTGGATTTCCAACTACTTCATTGAAAAAATTGAACTCTGTCTCACCTTCCTGGTCCCCACTAACAAATTTATGAATATTGTGATTTCCTCACCTCTTTTTCTCAGATCTACCTCATTTTCTTACATGAAATAGTTTTGGTGATTTAGGCTATAGAAATAAACAGACTAAACTGTGAACAAAGGCTGCAAAGTAATAAAAGTGGCTTCCCTCAAATCGCATTGGTACATGTGAAGAAATCAACTTCCATCAATTGTGTTTCACCTTTTCTCATGGTTGTAGCTTCTGCATCCAGCGGCAGAAGGGGAGAGAGCATGGCGCCCACCTTTTTCATGAAAACTTTTCCCTAAACTGCCACATGTCATTAGCATGGCTAGATGCAGTGACATGGCCACACGTAACCAAATGACAGTCTGAGAAGAGTCTGTCTGATGGAAAGCAGAGGGCACAAAGAAATAGAAATGAATTTAGGGACATTCTGCTACACCACTGTACCTACCAAAGCCTATGGGCTCATCTCCCCACTCCCTCTCCTCTATTGCAAAACTTTGCACCTTTTTTCGGCTTTATCTACAATCAGTCTTCTTTACCTGGCTTCTCTCCCATATGTAGACAAAATCATATCTCATCCCTCTTCATAAATTATTTTCTCTCCTTCCTTTTTAGATCATGTCCTCTAAATAATAGTAATAATCATCACCATCATCATTGTCATCATCATCATCATCACCATCTATGTTCAATGTATGAACCATTCTCCTCCAGGTCGTTCTTATAAATACCATTACAAAATTGTATCTTCTGTCTCTACTGGAAGTACCTAAGAAATAATTATTAATGGTCTTGTCAAATTTTATCAATTTCTTTTATTTCACATTTTGTTTCACAACCCTCTATAATCAAATATTGCTGACAACTTCTTTCTTAGTTTTCATGACACTGCATTCCCCATTTCACAGCTTCTTATCCCACTTAAAATTTGATGTTTCCCAAGGTATTTCCTGCAGCCGTCTTCTCTTTGCACTCCATAAGTTTTAGAATATCTACTACTATTACTGCTTAATAACTTCAACAATTACTTCTCTCCATGTTAGAGCCAAATGCCTATCTCCAGCCTTCATCATTCTTCAAGTTTAAGCCCTAGATATTGGACTGATCAGGTTGTATTGCAGGTTGTATCACAGAAATTTTAAATGTAGCATGACAAACTTGAGGTCATCATTTTGCTGACAAGCAGCCGTTAGCTCTGCTCTGAGTTTCACCCATCCTCCTAGTTACCCGCGTTGAAGAATATGACTCACCCCATTATATTTTTACCATACTTCATGGTTAATCAGTCTGCAATCATGTCGATGCTATGTTTTTGATACCTCTGAGAATTTCAGCTTTCACCTGCATCACTGCAGTGGTGTTCTGTTTTTGTTATGGCATCATCTTCCCTGGTCAATTTGTTCTTCATATTGACAACCAAGTCAATCTTTGGAAATATAAAACTAATCATCATTGCCTTGGCTATAATTTTCAGTAACTCATCCTTTATACTGGGTGTATTAATTTTCTACTGCTGCAAGAAAATTAAATACCACTCAAAAAGGCTTAAAATGATCAACATTTATTATCTCACAGTTTTATAGTTCAGATTATCTAGAGAGTTGCTAGGGTTCTCTACTCAGTTTCTCACGAGGCTAAAATCAAGGTGTCAAGAGGCCAGGCTCTTATTGGAAATTTCTGGAACAATCTGCTTTTGAGATCATTCAGGTTTTTTGGCAGAATGTGTGATTTTTCATTGTAGGACTGAAACTCCTGAATTCTTTCCAGTTGTTGGTCAAGGATCATCAGGTTTCCAAGGCCACCTGCATTCTCAAAATCATTAGTGGCTAATGAGTCCTCCATACTTTAAATATCCTTGAACTCCTCCTCTATCTTAACTTTCTGCATCCTTCTTCTGCATTTAAAGGGGCATATGATAAAATTGAGCCTACCTGAAGTTTCTAGGATCATCTCTCTATTCTAAGTTCAGTTGATTAGTAACTTGAATTACATCTGTTTCATTTGTCATGTACCTAACATAATCATGAGTGTCAAGCAGAGGGTGAAGATCATAGGAAACAAAATTGTACCTACCACACTGGGTAAGGTTCCAAGCATTTAGCATGTCATGTAAGAGAAGTCATTTCAGTCCATTGTCTACCTTATTAAGCTTCCAAGTTTACTGCTTACTGATGTTAAGGAACACTACATATTTCAGTTTTCCTGAGTCAATTCTGGTTTATGCATGTGATTCTAGAATAAGTATTAATAGCATCTTTTAAATATTCTATTGTGTCTTAGTTTGAAAAATAAATCAAATGGTCACTGTAATGGAGTAAATGTCTGTATCTCTCAAAAATTTTTAGGTTGAAGTCCTAACACCTAGTGTGACTGTACTTGAACCACTACAGATGTGATTAAACTAAATGAGGTGGTAAAGAGAGAGTCCTCATCTGATAGTATTAATGCCCCTTTTAAAACAGACACCAGAGAATTCTCTCCCATGCTCTCTTTCTGTGCATGCATATCAAGGAAATGCTATGTGAGGACAGACAGAAAAGGTGGCTGTCTTCAAGCCAGGAAGAGAGCCCTCATCAGGATACGAAACCTACTGGATCTTGATCTGGGACTTCCAGTCTTCGGAACTGTGAGAAAACAAATGTCTGTGTTTAAGCCACGTAGACCATGGTACTCTGTCATGGCAGCTCCAGCTGACTAATACAGTCACGCACCTATATCCTATGTCCTACCCTATCGTCCCCTATTTCCTAGTTTCCAGAAATCAAATGTTTGTTCCATAATTCCTTGCCTTTGTTCATAGTTAATGTTCTTTTCTCTTCTCAGAATAGCTTTTTCTTTGTTTTCTGTTTGGGCTTTGTCTTGTCTCTTAGACTCAGTTAACCTTCTCTGTAAAACCATCTTCACATCTACTCCTGATAATGTTTGATGCTTTCAATGTCCCATTACTGTATTTACATACCACACTCATAGCAAATAAAACTGTTCTTTTTTTATTTCTGTTTTAGTTTTTATTTTTGTTTTTTATTCCTAGGTTATAAATTCCTCAAGTCTCTGCATGAGGAATCTATCTTGATAGTGCCACATTCTAAAAGAATCAGAAAGAGTCTGATCCTTTGAATTATTTCCTTTGAAATAAAGAAACGTGTGAACAGGGAACAGAGTTGAGGCATTAAGGGGTGTTTTTGGCAAGAAAACTTCAAACAAAGACTTCCATTCAGACAGTTGACTTAGATGTAAATCTGGACTCACCAATCTGTTAACACTAACTAGAATGAGGATAGAGAACACAGTACCAAGGAGGCACATTGACAAGAGCAATGAAATGTAGCTCTCCCACTCTAGGATGGTTTTGGTAAGAAAGAGATTACAACTGGATTCATTCTTGACATACTGGGGCTTCAGTTCTTGGACTAAATCAGGGTAAATTTATCACCGCCTGATGTAAGAGTGAGGTGTGTTACCGTATTGATCAGCTTTCCCTTTACTCTCCTTGGGAGAACGGTTGAGCCGTTTGCCTTAGATGGTCACCAGCAAGTCTTGCAGTGGGGCTGTAAAAAAGGAACAGTAGTGATGTCATGGGACAACTTTCCTCCCCCTTGTCTTCTTTTTTCCCCAGTTAGTCTGAAGGAGTAAAACTTTCTCAAAGCATATCAGAAAGTAGATGGACTGATAAGCACATTAGGTGATATCCGTCATACTTTTGTGAACTGCCAGCCTGCTCTAAGTGCTGTACTTTGATAATAGGGGTGTAACTGGCTGAATGCAGTAAATGTAAATTATATGTAGCAGTACCAAAATTGCTATACACAGCAGACTCTACTAAATTTGTGCATCATGTAGCTCAGAGTTTCTATGCAAGGTAGCTACTAAACTACATTTCCTGAAGCTCAGCAAAATGAATCAAAAACCTGCCTTCATAGTAAAGCATTTCCACACTCTATATTATTCTTAGGAAAAAAATTACAAATTGCAAATACAGTCAAATGAATGTGCATTTCCAAATGAGACCACTTAGACAAAATTCTTTGTAGCAAAACTCTTATTCAGTGTTTGGTTTTGTTATGCACCCTCTGGGTCATTTTTTTCTCATAGAATCTTTGATAAAATGATGCATTTAGTCTATCTCTGTGTCATAATAGACTGCATAAGGTTTGAAAATATAATAGCATTTTTATGTACCACAAAATAAATGATTTATTCTGTGGTCAAATTACAACCTTTTTCTAATATAAAAAAAAACAAAAACAAAAACAAAGTGATGCTAAATTTTTTATAATTGATGTTTAATGGGCCTTTTATGACAACATTTAAAATCTCTGCAATATTTTTTACTAAATAACTAATTATCATTGCAATTATATTTCAAATTTTGTAAAACCCCTACAAACTAAATCATAATTAGACTTTAACTTGTCTAAGAACTAGTGAACCATGTTTCCCTTGAGGTTCTGTGGATATTTGTTTTCTTTATGTTCAAAGTGTCTAAAAAAAAGGAGGAATTTAGCATTAATTGGACTCCTTTATGTGTTATATACTTTTATATATGATTTTATGTGATACACGCCTTCTCTAATCTCCTACTTATACCAGTGATACCTAAATTTTATTTAAAAAATCCTCACGTGCCTGACATTAAATTCTTCACAAGGATGGTCTCACTGAATCCTCACAATCCCTCCATGGGGCTTGTGATACTGTCATTGTTCTATAAATGTCACATGACACAGGAAAGCTACGTAGCATGAATGTGGTTTTTAGGAAGAAAAACTGTTGTTGTTTTGTTTTCTTCTCTACATACAGAGATGGCAAGTTAGAGCATCTGAAAAGTTGACAAGATCCAGTGTTCTTTGGATTTCAAATGGGAATCCCTAGATTTGTAACCTGGTTTGAATTACCTCAAAGTCATTGTTTTGTTTTGTTGTTGTTGTTTGTTTGGGGCTTTTTTCTGGATTATTTTGGGGAATCTTGGTTGGGAACTGCATAGTGTCATTAAGCTCCTAACAAGAGACACTGACAACTTCTGCTATAACTTCTACAGCTGGTAATAGCTTCTTGGCAGAAATGTACTTATCCACACGTTCTTCCAATCCACGCAACAATCATGGAAGTCAGTTTGATAGTCAGCTGGCAAACAGACTGGTCTGCAACATTTAACATGGCTACTCTCACATACCTAGCATCTTAGTGGGATAGCTGAAATTACGAACGAAAGTGGAACTGTAGATCAGAACACCATCATGTGCCTTCCCAGAATGGTAATGTTGCATTTTTTGGAATTCTGAGGTGGGATCTCAGCTCTTACACAGAGAGAATGTTCCTATGGAGGTGGAAAGAAACTTTAATATTTCTTATGACCCAGTCTTAGAAGTCCCAGAACATTTTTTCCCCACATTCAGTTGAATAAGTGGCCACTAAAATAAGCCCATATTCAAGATGAGAAAATTAGCCTTTATATTTCAATGGAAGGAATTTATGACAATTTTTAATTTCCCAGGGAAGAAAAATATTGTCAAACTCAGTAAACAGAAATTCACACTCTTGTTATGGCAAAGTCACTGCTACAAGTGCTGCTATAAACCACCACTAATAATTATTATAATTATTAGTAATAAGTAATAATAAATGCAATGAATTATAACCTGTCAAATACTGCCCAGCTAAAATACTTATTTAAACTTATAAAGATATTTTGATAGTAGCATGAAGATAGACATATCTGTCCATCCAAGAACATAGAGACTCCAAAAATAAAAAAATGCAAATATTATTACTTGATTTTATGCAGAACCAGAATTCACTGTGGGAGAGGGGATCAAATAGTTCAACATGAAAAGTTTGGAGAAAGGACAGTTTTTTTTTTTAATAAATGGTTGTAGAATAAGTGGCTATTCTCATGGAAAAGAAGAGCCCTAATCTTACCTCATACAATTAAAAAATGTTCAAAATTAAACATATACAAAAAATGTAAATATATTATAAAACTTCTGAAAGAAAATGTAGAAGAAAACGTTCAGATCCTTGGTCCAGGAAAACATTTCTTAGTACATGAAAGCACTGAGCTTAAAAAAGAAATTAAAAAAAATACGCTTTACCAAGATGAAAAATCCTACTCTTCAAAAGAGACCATTAAGAACATGATAAGCCCCAGACTAGGAGAAAAATATTTGCAGTGCATATATATTATAAAGGACTTATATCAACAATATGTAAACATATTGCGAAATAAGAGATATGGCCAATAAGCACATAAAAAGATGTTCAACATCATTATTCATCAAGAACATTTGAATAAATACCTACCTATTAGAATGACTCTGTTTTCTTACATTGCTAATGGGAGTGAAAATTATATAACTTATAAAAATTATACAACAATAGTCCTCTATGGATCTCTCCTAGTGCCACACATTTTCTGAGTATGACAAGAATTATGTTCATAACAACCAACTTGGAGGGATGAGGAAATATTTTCATCCAGGACAAAAATGCAAGCTTTTCTTACTGTTTATTCTGAAATAGAGCCTTCCCCAAATCATGGTAATGTCCAGACATCCATCTGGGCCCTCTGTGTCAACGGTTTGGGACTAGGAGGTAAGAGAAACCAGCATAAAAATGATTTTCATGATGCTTGCTGTACTGTGGATAATAAAGTCCTTTTTCTCTGACCCAGGAGTCTCCTGTCTTCTGCCTGCATCCATAAAACATTGATAGGCTGACATTAGGTAGTTTGTAAGTGGGGTAAAATCCCAGACCTTGAACAACTACTCAGAAAAAGCTTTGCATTTTCTAATGTAGTTAAATATACACACACCCAGACATTTCACTGTTCAGTATTTCTCTAAGACAAATTAAAGGGTCTGAACATGAACTTAAATAGAACTTTATTAAGGATAACCCAAAATGACTGTGATCACATAATGAATTTCTGCATAATAATAATAATAATAATAATAATAATAATAAAGACCAAACAACAGGCACAACATGAATGAATCTCAAAAGAATGTTGAGTGAATGAAGCAGATACAATAGGAGCACATATTCCATGATTATATAAAGTTCTAAAACATAATAGTAATTCACAGTGCTAGATTTTTACCTGCAGGGGAAAATTCATGTGATTTATGTTGGAGATGTAAAGTTTGAAAAGTATCTTGAGATCTTCAAGTAAAAAAGTTAAATATTCATTTTGTTAAATATCAATTTGAAAAGGAAGAATATTTAAGATTGGCGATCAATGTGGAAGAAAGGAAGAAAAAAAATAATGAAGTAGTGGCCACTAAAGCCAAAGATGGAAAGATTTTATAAAGTGGTCTAAAACTTTTAATGTGAATGGGTTTCCTAGAAAACTTAGGCCTGAAATAGTGTCTGTTGCCTTTAGAGTCACTAAGCACATTAAAAACTGTCTAAGTGCATCAAGGGATGGAAACACAAGTAAAGAAGGCTGAGGGGTTTGTGGGAGTTAAAAAAATGGAAATGGAAAGAAGAAAACTATTTGTAAAACTTGCTATAAACAATTGGTAACAAATAGGGGCATGGTAGGTGGAGTGTTGAGTAAAATTTAGAGTGACTTTTAGTGTTTATTTTTAGTTAATTTATTTTAACTTTAATTTATTGGTTGTGAAGAGACCTGTGCATTATTGAGGCCAATAAAAATCATACAGGAATAAAATTAAAGTTAATAAACTTATGCAATATATAAGAAGTGGGTAGGGATATTTATTTTGGGTTTTCTTTTTTCTCCCCACCCCAAGGTGGAAATAAGCTAACATTTCCAGCTATCATTCATTGATAGAAGGCTAAAAGATTAAATGGAGGTTGAATTTAAATCTGAAAGTCCTATTATCTGTTTTAGTTTGTTTTCCCTAGGTTAGGGTACACTAATAAATAATCCCTAAATTTCAGAGGCTTATAACAATTATTTATTTCTCATTCATTTTTCATTTTTGCTGTAAATTTGCTATGGTTTTGCTACTCATGCCTTTCCATTCTAGAATCCATATTGAAACTACAGCCTGTATTTGAAGTGTGTGGTTCTTAAGGCAAATAGAAAAAGTGTGAGAGCAAAACCATTCAATGACCCTTAAAGCTCTCATGCAGACATGGCAGATGTCTTGTTTCAGGAAGTGACAATCTTCCGAACAGAAGTTTATAGGCAAAGAGAATACAATTTGCTAAGACCTGAGTAACTATTGCCTTCAGGTAAGAGAAAATTTTGCCGGTGGGTAACCTGCAAAGATCAGGAAGGAAACTAGAAAATGAGCACAAGAAACATCATGATGGGCCATTCACTTAGAGAAAGAATGTATTTGTTAAATAAAAAGCTAGACCTGAGGGAAACACAAATTGTTATCATATAGATTATGGAGAAGTGGATGATTCAGACAAGTAATCGGCCAATTACAGTTTAGAGTGAAAATTACTACTATAGAGTATTATAGAGAACAATGGGTATGAATATGCTGAGCATTCTCAGCATAGTAAGTACTAAGGGTGGTTATATCAGTGGATTACAGATGGGAGTATTTGAAGCATTATCTGTGAAGGCACATGTGAGACCAAGTCTGTCAGAACTTTATACACTGTGGTATGAAGTTTAAACTTTATTTGGAGGGCAATAGCAAGACTGAATTATTTGGACACATGAATGGTGTGATATTATTCCATGTGGGAAAGAAACAATCTCTAGATGAATTTTCAAAAACAGAAAATGTTGAAACAATTTGATTATATATTAGGCAAATGATTTTAGTGGAATGAAATAAGGCTCTGGTAGCCATAATAAAATAGAGTGAGCATACTTAAGAAGTATCAAAAGAATTGAATCAAGAGCGTTCTGTGAATGGTTAGAAATGAAGGGAGGTGGTTGGTGGTGATACAGAGGATAAAAGTCAAGGAAGACTATTTATATAGATTCTGTGGGAAATTGAGGAGTTGGTGAAGCCTCTGTGAAAACAAAGAATTCAAACAAAAAGTAGACTTGGAGGATGTTTGAAGGTAATGAGTTCAATTTTGAAGTTTGAAAAGTCTGGTAGATATCAGGTAAATATGTCCAGTAGACCAAATACAGTTTTAAGAATGGGTTGGTAAGGAAAGAAGGATTTAGATGTCATCAGAAATATAGTGGAATAGATAGAGATAATTTAGGGATGATCTGTGTTGCATGCTGTTAATTATGACAAGGTATTGCAAGGCTTTAAGCTAGGAAATAATTTGTACTTTAGAAGAATTATTCTGATGGTAGTATTAGTAAAAAGCAAGACAACCAGGTAAGAACATATCCCTCAATAGAAAGTGAAACATGATGTAGGTTTTAACCAATAAGTGGTCATCAGAATGACGATGGGTATGAAAAGGAGTTAATAGTCTCAAGGGAGGTTAAGAAAATTAATAAATGGATTGTGGTAGTATAGAAGTTGAAAGAGCAAAAGCTGTGTTTCTTGGTTCATTGGTTTTATAGTGTAACAACCAAGCTGGGTATACGTGAGAAACAGCAGGTTAAAGAGAAGGCAATAGATTTAGAATGTCTTCTGTTTAAAAACCATGTGGTAAAAACAAAAGGAAAAAACCAGGTGGAAGATAGACAAAGGAAACTAAAATCTCAGCCAGAAAAATGTGTGCATCAGACAGTACTTGTTACATTTCAAACCACGATGGCATAGCAGACTTCTCAGGAGTAGCATGTGCATTAACAGCATGAGAGGTCAAAGGACAAATTTCTGGAACATCAACATTTGCTGAGTTATCAAAGGAAAAATATCCTATATGGGTTACTAGGACAGACAATATTGTTTAACCAACATTCATCAGTTCTCCTTTCTTATTAATGAAAACTTTTTTCTGAAAAAGGGACAAGATTCCTGGATAAGAATACTAACATTTGGGAGTTGTGGCCCAATCTTCTTTTGGAGTTCCCTGGTGGTGTAGTGGCTTAAGGTTTTGGCGTTGGCACTATCAACGCTGTGGCCTGGGTTCGATTCCCAGCCAGGGAACTACCCACATACCAAAAAGCAAAAAAATAAATAAAAAGCACAAACTGCTGCTCTGGCTCTAAGGCTCCTTGCCAAATATATATATAAAAAAAAAATCTTTAAAAAAAAAAAGAATACTAACATTCACAGATTCTCTTTCACCTGGGAATGTCCAAGTTCAGGTCTGTCATAATTTAGGCCAATAATATCTAGGAGAATCTACTTCTGGGGTTCCTAGAAATGCTTCTTTTTCTATAAAAGAGAACAAAAGGGGCTTTTACTAGTTTGTTTCTCTTCCTCTCTTTTTTGGATATAGACACTACATCTGTCCATACCATGTTAATCCTATAGCATTGCCGCAAGGCAACAAACATGAGAACAAGTATCAAAATGATAAGGATATTGTAAAGAAAAATAGAATGTATGCAGGTCTTTGACAAATGTCAAATAGCTGCACCAGCCCAGAACTTCTTCACTTCAGTTTCCAAGACTGGTGGAAAACCAATTTTAATTGTCTGTTTTAATTATGGTTGTTATTTCTAGTCACCTACAGTTAAAGCCATTCTTTACTACAAAGATACTGAGAAGATAAATTGCAAAGTGGAGGAGCACCAAGCATGAATGTTTTCCTAGAATCCCCAAAGAAGTAAACTGGGCATGGCCCAAATGAAGAAAACCCCTGCAGTTACTCAACTAGAAGCCACACTTGGCAGGAAATTTTCAGGATACTGGGTGTGGAAGTCCGATTGTAGCTTGAAAGAGAGATGAAAACCTGGAAACCATGAGAATTACAATCATTTTCTAAGGTTGCTTGAAAACCAAAAAGAAGTGGTTTAATAGAGAAACTGGAAGAATATAGAGGAGTCAACAAACTAGGGCTTGCCCACCCACCTATTTCTGTGAATGAAGTTTTTCTTATTAGAAATGTCCACGCACATTCACTGAAGTGTTGTCATGGCTGTTCTCTCTGGGATAGCATAGCTGAGGGGAGTGATAGAAACCATATAGTTCACAAAGCCCAAAGTATTTACCAATACAGAGCTTCAAGTCCTTGTTCTTCCTTTCGGGATAGAGTGTCATTGACATAATCATAGAAAAGGGGGAAATCTGCAGATAAATGAGAGGGATGGCTAAACTACTAACACAGTGACACATGAAGGGCAGGGATAGATTATTATAGAACTCAATATTAAAAGTATGGAGAAAGGATGTTGTGAAGGGGCAGATGGGAAATTGGGAACTTCTTGTTTTCTTTTTGAAGAAAAGATTGAGATATCTTCTTAAAAGTGAGCATGACACGTAGTATGACAACAGGCCCTCAGATTACCCTCTCTGAGCACATTGACAAATATTGTTCTTTAATGAGGAAATAAACACATACCAAATATTTTTATGTTCTCCTAACACCAAAATCAATAAAAACAGTAAGCATAAGATGTTTAGATTTGCTCCAAAATGTTTTTGTTTTCAGATAAAAGTTGTATATTATGGGTTTTGGCAGAAGTAATATGGATTTATGATGTTATTACAAAATCATAGCTATACATGCTTATGATTTTGTAATAAAAGTTTGATATAGATTACTAGCTCATAAAAATGGGCTGTTATTTGTGCTGAATCCTGTATTTTTTTTTTATTTTCCCTCCATGATTTTAACACACTGAAAGTCGTAGATCTGAAATAAACTCCATCTTCATTATTCAAGAACTCCAAAAAATAAAAATGAAAAAACATCATTGGAGGACTGCTGGAATTTTTATAATAGATAAAATACAGTGTAAAATTTTATTATAAATATAAGATAAACTTCTTCAATTATTTTATGTATCAACATTATAAATAATATAAAAAAGAAATTGTTGTGTAGAGCTGTGTGTTTTTAAGTAACATTATTTAACAAGTGAAAATCCTCCAGAATGGGAGGAGATATTGCCAATGATAAGCACTAACATTCAAAATTTATTTTTAAAAAATACTAATACAACTCAACACTAAAATACACACACACACACACAACCTCTAATTAAACAATGGGCAGAGGACCTAAATAGACATTTCTCCAAAGATTATACACAGATGGCTCAATATCACAAATTAGATAAATGCAAGTGAAAACCACAATAAGATATCATATCACACATGTCACAATGGCCATCACTAATAAATCAACGAACAAGTGTTGTTGAAGATGTAGAGAAATAGGAATGCTTTTTGCAAATTGGGATTGTTATTGGGATTACAAATTGATGCAGTCTCTATGGAAAACAGTATGGAGGTTCCCCAAAAAGTAAAAATAAAGCCATCTAATGACCCAGCAATTCCACTCCTGGGTATTTATCCACAGAAATCCAAAACACTAATTTGAAAAGATATATGTATTCCTATGTTTACTGTAGCACTCTTCACAATAGCCAACATATGGAAATAACCAAAAACTCATTAACAGAAAATTAGATAAAGCAATTTTGGTACATGTATACGATAGAGTATTACTCTCCCATAAAAAAGAATAAAATTTTACCATTTGCACCAACATGAATGGACCTAGAGAGTTGTATGCTGAGTAAAAAAAATCAGCCTGGGAAAGACAAATACCATATAATCTCACTTACATGTGGAATCTAAAGAACAGAATAAATAAACAAACAAAACAGAAGTAGTCTCATAAACACAGAGAACAAACTGATGGTTGCTAGATGGAATGGGAGTTGGAGAGCAGGGTGAGGAAGGTGAAGGGATAAGAAGTACAAATTGGTAGTTACAAAATAGCCATGTGGCTGTGAAGTATGGTATGGGGAATGTAGTCAATAATATTGTGATTTGCATTTCCCTGATAGCTAATGAGGATGAGCATTTTTTCATATGTCTGCTGGCCATTTGTATTTCCTCATGCGAGAAGTGTCTGTTTAGTTCTTCTGCCCACTTTTCAATTGGGTTTGTTTTTTTGTTGTTAATTCTTGTTAGTTCTTTATATATTTTAGATATTAGACCCTTATCTGATGCGTTATTGGCAAATATTTTCTCCCATTCAATTGGCTGTCTCTTTGCCTTGTTGATGGTTTCTTTTGCTGTGCAGAAGCTTTTTAGTTTGATATAGTCCCATTCATTTATTTTTGCTTTTACTTCCCTTGCCTTTGAGGTCAGGTTCATGAAGTCTTCCTTGAGTCCTAGGTCTATAAGTTTATTACCAATGTCTTCTTCTATATAGTTTATTGTTGCAGGTCTGATATGAAGGTCTTTAATCCATTTGAGTTAATTTTTGTATATGGAGAGAGTTCACAGCTCAGGTTCATTCTTTTGCATATGTTTTTCCAGTTTTCCCAGCACCACCTACTAAAGAGGCTGTCTTTTCCCCATTGTATGTTTTTTGCTCCTTTATCGAAAATTATTTGTCCATATATTTGTGGGTTTATTTCTGGGTTTTCAGTTCTATTCCATTGGTCTC